>JAUTDX010000718.1:0-121786 GCA_030844895.1 Ambrosia x helenae | reverse complement strand
AAAAACATGTTCTTTGGTGCTGTCCATTAGGACTAATGGCTGCCTGTGTTGTCTTGTTGTCTTCCAATGGGTATGCTGGTTGGCATCTTAGCCGTAATAAAGTCCTCTTCTTTAGCGGTGCTTTGTTCATATCTTTAGCTGTATGTATTCATTTATCCCTTATTTCCCTAATTTCTTCCCACAAAACCCCATCTGTTATGTTTCAAGATCCTTCAAGTTCTTGCATTTCTTTGCTAAAACGATGTCGTTTTTCGACCCACGTTTAATGGGCTTGATTGGGATTGGGGATAATAGTTCAAGATTGTATAATTGTGGGTTTCAGAAACTGGGTCGGGTTGATGTGATGGATCTGTTAAAACGGGTCGTGGGTTGTGGTGGCAGGCGATTCGCAGGCGCGGTTGTTTGTGGTGGCTTTGTTGGATTTGGTTTTGGGGCAGATTAAAATGGGGTTGATTCATGAGGATTTGTTTAAGAGGCATAGTGATTATCATATTGTTGTTGGGGAAATAGGGTTGAAGTTGGATTTCGTATGGGCGCCTTATGTTAGTAATTTGACTAGTGTTGTTAATGATATTAAGAGGAATGGTAGTTATCCTGATGTGTTGGTTATGGGTTCAGGGTTGTGGCATATGTTGCATTTTTACGAATTATTCGGATTATGGTGTTAGTTTACAGTTGCTTAGGGATTCTGTGTACCGGTTGTTTCCGGTGACGAGGAAGTTTGATATGGAGGCTGAGTCTGAGTCTGTGCGGGGGATGCATTTGTTTTGGGCTTGGTATGCCGACGTTGATAAATGGGTTGTTGAATACAGAGGAGAAAACGGGTTAAGATGACTCGTGAGATGTGTGATGCTTATGGTCAAGAGGTTTATAAAAGTAAGATGTTGCGTCGGATGGTGGGTCTTTCTTGTTGCTAGATGTAGAGATGTTGAGTGGGAAGTGTGGGGCTGATTGTTTCGTTGGATGGGATGCATTATAGTGATGTGGTTTATGAAGCTCGGTTCATGTTATGCTGAATGCGTTGCTTATTGAGTCGCATCAGAAGCTATGATGTGGAATCATGGGTGATATTTGTGGTGTTTCTGGGGACAGACTTACATCACCATCAGCAAGTTTTTCGGTTTGCGTTGGTTGGTGTATGCCTAAAATATGGAACCCGATCAAGTCCCATTCGTTTCATCTTTTAACACGCATGGATGTTGTTGTTCATTGCATAGAGTTCCCATTTTTGTTTTTTTGTTTTTTTTTTTTTGGGTAACAATTGACTCTATAGATTTACACCAATTTGTATCAGTAGAAAGCATATTTGGATTTGCAACTGTAATCTGTTGCTGTTTGATAAGATGGTTTACATGCCAAAAGGCCCTGTTTTCTTTGTCCTTAAATAGAAGAGTATGGTCTTTTTCACTTGAAAGTCTTGGTCTTTGAGCACATGCAGCTCATGGGTAGCAAGGTAATTGTTATCTCTTTCACATGCCTCATGTTCTCACTATTTTGTTTTCTTCCATAGTTACTACTGCTTGCTAATTCTTGTCATATAACCTTTGATCCGTCATACCAATCAATATTATTCAGTTTGGTTACAAGAATCGTCTCTTATTGTTGAGTGTTGACTTTTCACACTCAAGCACGCTTAACTACTAAGTTCTCGTCTCATCTACAATCGATATTTGAAGTCAAAAACATTCATTAGAACTCAGTATTTGCTCACTCAAATTTAAAGATACAATTTTGTTCAATATCATAAATGATACAATTTGTTTCAATTAAAGACAACATATAAAGCAAGGGAAGTTCTCTTAAATATGAAATTTATTTTTATACAATTAAAGAAAGTAAAATTTCCAGTGTTACATGCTCTTGGCTAGTGTCTACAAGGAATGCCACAAAAAGACTAGCTCTATAGTTTGATGAGATCATCAAGTATATCAAAACACAAAAACATTTCAAGACAGGAACTGCTTGCCCTCAAAGGTCTGCCCAAAGTTCCAATCTTTTGGAGCAACATTATAAGATGTAATAGTTAATCCATCACTACTAGTCACCTCAAAAGAAAGTGGTTGGTTTTTTAGATCGGCATTTATATGCCAGTTCTGTCCCCAGTTTCTGTTCATCGGCAGCCACCCAGTTCTCGAACCCTTGATCTTCACCGCCATTATGTCTCCTGCACCAGCTACATTGTTGATCAACACCGATAAGAATACCCCAGCCCCATCAATGCTGAACCTTATTCCTCCTTCCTTTCTGCAGTTAATCCTGTCAACAAATATGCCATATCTCAGGAACTGAAATCTTTGTTCATCTAGATTCCTAATGATCGAGATTTAATTCATTTAAGAAAATTTTATGTTGAGAACTACCCTACCAGTTCAAAAAAAAATATGTTATACCTTTTGCTTTTCAAGTGTGACACAGTACACGGTGACATAACAACGGCCTACCATATGATCTCATTTAACACTATGTTGCACATTTGCTTTTAAACGTGATACAGAAGGTTGTTACATAACTGTCTACCGTACTATCTTATTAAATATCATGTTGCACCTAAGGCTAGGGGGTGTGGAATAAAGCCCCATGAGGCTTTAAAGCGTCACGTCTGCACCACGTAGACAAAGAGGGCTCTAAAGCCCCAACCCTTAACTAAGTTGTGGAATAAAACCTCGTCAATCATTTCCCGATCGTTGTTTTTAATTTAATTTCAACTTAATTTTATTCATTCTTTTCTTCTAAGACAAGAGAGACGCAATAACGGGTCTTATTCTATATGCGATAGAAACAAAACCAATATTCTACCTTTTAAATATCCACCAACAAAAAATAAAATAAAATAAAACTAAACATAAACTATTATTTTAATACTAAATCAGCCCATGGTTTTGGAAAAATCATTACCCACGCAAACATAAACCACCTAAAACAAACATGGTTTAAAAAAACGCTTGAGGCGTGCGCCTCAAGGCGATTCGGTCTGAAAACGCTTCTGAGGCGGCGCCTCAGGTGTTTGAACAGTGGTATGCGCCTCACAGGACTGAGGCGTTATGAAAAGTTGCGCCTCAGGTGCGCCTCAGGGGCTTTTCAGGTATATTTTTGATGTTTTCGACTTTTTGCGACATTTTATGTCTTTTTTATGTGTGTTTTGATGTTTTTGATGATGAAATTAGTTAGCATTTTATTTTTTTGAAAGATATATAATTATTTATTTAATTTTTTAGTTCCGCCTCGGTTCGCCTCGAGGCTTATGCCTCGTGAGGTGAAGGGAAAACGCCTCGAGGCTCGTTTCCGTTCTTTTAAACTTTGAAAACAAATCTGCACACCCATGGTTAATGGTGAGATGGTGCCATGGTGGTGACGACGAAGTGATGATGATCGGATTAGGTGATGACGGTGAACGACGAGTTGATGATGTGTCGGATTAGGTGAGGATGGTGGACGGTGATTGAGAGTGCTGGTGAGAGGGTGGTTGACGACGGTAGATAGTGGTGGTCAACCTAGTGAGATGGTGGTTGTGGTGTTGGACAATAAAAGTGATGATGGTGGGCCCCAATTCCTTTCCTTCTCACGCCCGATAAGGGCTTGGCAAGGGCCTTGACAGCGCCCCCTTTGGCGCCAGAGGGGTGGTGTACTGTTGGAGGCGCCATCAAGCTACGTTGCCTTATGACTTTACTCCACAAACCCAGTCCAATAAGTGTGACACAAAAGACACTTACATAACCACCTACCCTACTCTTTCACTAAATCATCAATGCACAACTTACAAATAATCAATTCCAACCTTAATTAAACAAAACATATTTAAAATTCACTCTATCAACCAAACAAGCCTCAACCTAATCCTTCTAAAACCCTATATTCCCATAATTCCATATAATCAAAACTAATCATCAATACCATAATTAGTTACTATATAATCGAGAGCATGCATGACATTAACTCCTAAAAAACATAAACAAAAAGTAAAAAAAAAAGTAAAATAATAATAATAATAATACCTGCGATAGTGAATAGGCATATTAGACGCCTTCCAAATAGCAATCTTTTCAAAAATCTCAATCGGCAAAACAAAATGCGGATTGGGTGGATTACATTTCCCGCCACCATCAGCCGGAAACCCATAATTGGGTGCACAAAAATTGGTGGCCGTAACAATAATCGAGGTTCCAGGAATACACCACCGTAGATCATCCACACACTTCACCTCGAAACACGCGCCACAGATCTGTCCTTTCTCAAACAACACTGTACTCAGCCCTGCTGTTGCTTTTCCATACCCTGCTTTTTTCTAAATCGCCGTACCCGCACGCGCCGCCCACGGCGTCGCGTGGGTCGGCGGCGGCGTAGTATGTGGCTCTGGCGGATCGCCATTCGGACGGGGACGGGGGTTGGGGATGAAGAGGAGTAGTGGGATGATGCTAGGAGTATGGTGTTGGATAATAATGCTAGTAGTAAGAGGAGTGACATTGCCATTGCCATTTTTTTAGAGAGAGAAAGCTGGGTTTGGAGGAGAGAGAGAGAGAGAGAGGAGGCTATAGTGAAGTGTTGTTTACATGGAAATAGGGTGCTTTTGTTTGCTTTAGTTGCCAGCTTTATTATATATATATTAAACGGAGCGTTCTTAGAAATAGTCATTTTTTTAACTTTTTGTTTGCCCCACTTTTTTTTTTTTTTTTTTCTTTGTTAGTTTTTTTTTTTTACGTTTTGTCACCAACTTTTTGGTTAGGTTTTTTTTCCTATTTTTGCCACACTTTATTTATTTTTCCTTTCTTTAGGTTCTTTTTTCCCCGTTTTGGCCACCAACTTTTTTGTTACGTTTTATTTTCTCCCATTTTTTCCCCGTTTTGATCACCAACTTTTGGTTAAGTTTTTTTCACCATCTTGGCCACAATTTAATTTTTTTTTTGCGTATATATATTTAACGGAGCGTTCTTAGAAATAGTCATTTTTTTAACTTTTTGTTTGCCCCACTTTTTTTTTTTTGTTTTCTTTGTTAAGTTTTTTTTTTTTTTACGTTTTTGTCACCAACTTTTTGGTTAGGTTTTTTTCCCTATTTTTTGCCACACTTTATTTATTTTTCCTTTCTTTAGGTTCTTTTTTCCCCGTTTTGGCCACCAACTTTTTTGTTACGTTTTATTTTCTCCCATTTTTTCCCCGTTTTGATCACCAACTTTTTGGTTAAGTTTTTTTCCCCATCTTGGCCACAATTTAATTTTTTTTTTTTGCGTACTGTCTGTCTGCGTTCGTATAGTACTTTCGTCTCCGTTCGTCTGCAATACCCGCTCTTTAACCCAACTTGCTCTACGTTCGTATAGTGTTTTCGTCTACGTTCGTATAGTATTTTTTACATAGTGTTAGTCTACGTTCGTATAGTACGTTCGTCTCCGTTCGTCTACGTTTTCTTTACGTAGTGTTCGTCTACATTCGTATTGTACTTTCGTCTCCGTTCGTCTACGTTTTTTTACGTAGTGTTCGTCTATGTTCATGTAGTATTTTCGTCTCCGTTCATCTGCAACACCTGATCTTTTCGTCTCCGTCCGTCTACGTTTTTTTACGTAGTTTTCATCTACGTTCGTATAATATTTTCGTCTCCGTTCATCTGTTGTGTTCTTTCTTGCCGATTTTTCCTGGTTTTGGTCATTGTTTCGTTGTTACGTAACACGATTTTGCGCCTCCATCTTACACCGCTGTTAGCACAGTTGTGGCACAACGCGGCACAGGATATATCGCGCAGCGCGCGATCATTAAAACACCTAGTTATCTTTATTGGTTGTGTCATCTATAACTTATAAGACTATTTGGTGTGGGTGCGGGGAATGAGGCCGGGGTGATGATTTGTCACCAGGGAGTTCGGAGAACACCGCCCCCCCCCCCCCCCGTAAATTTTTCGGGGAAGAAGGGGAAATAGCACCGTGGGCACCGGATTCATGATTGGCTAATTTTTTTTATTTTTTTTTTAAATCAAACTTTAATAATAAAAAATAAGGGGGAAGAAGGGGAATACCATTTCCAAACTTTGGGGGAGGAGAAGGGGAAAATGACGTGGCGCTGACGTGGCACTTGGGGGAGTTGGGGGGAAGGGGGGCACACCATATAGTCTAATAAAAGAATTGAACTTTGATGATGTGGCATTCAATGGAGGCCTCAACCCCTCCTTGAATGTGTCACGTGGCATCATATAAGATTTTTTAATTTTTGAGTTTTTTTAATAAATCTATATATATTATAATTATTTTTGGAAAAGATAAGAATTTAAAAACAAAATTAAATTTTCTCTCTAATGTTTCCTCCCATAACTTTTAAACGTTAATATCTTTTATATACGAGATTTTTTAAAGAAAAAAATTACACCAAATTAACGAGCGTTTTATTATCTTTCCAACGAGTACCATAGTGTTATATAAAAAACGGAGAAAAAAAAAAACTATTTTTGTGGGGTTTTGTTTCCAAATATATTTTACTCTACTAATAAATCACAAACGATAAACATAACTTCATAGGCAGAGATTCCTTTTTTTTTATATTTGAATATGATAACTTATGGCAGAAATTTGTTTAAAATAAATAATAATAATATCATTAATCATGTATTGGAAAATCATTAATTATGTTGTCATATTAGATATTTTATTATGTTATATTAGATATTTCAACCCCGGGACACTCCCGGGATAAAAGCTAGTGATACATATACAAATTGAAAAATGTTTTAACACTAAGTTTCACTTAAGGGGAAGGGAAAATACTGGGAAGAAAGTGAGAAAAAATGTGTTTCAGAGTTTTTTTAGTAGGGAATGACAGGGATAATAAAGAGGATTTTGGGATGATTTTCAATCTTTCTAATTTGGAAGACATTTGAGAGAAATGAAGAGGATGGAGATCATTTCTCTTCCCCCCCTTAAGTCAATCTCTGGAACACAGCGTAAGAGCACCCGTAGTGGTGAAGAAAATGGGTATTAAAGGGGCAATTTTGTATCCAATTCATGTCCGCACACTGTCCCCCTCTATTAAATGGGCGCTAACTTTCTTGGCGTGAAATATTTCACGCCACTTTTCACCTTACTTCCTCGAATTAATTGTTGCCACGTGGTGGTTTCCTCCATCAGCCCAATCATCTTTTTTTTTAATTCAAACTTAATATTTTTTATAATACACAATCACACCACTACACGCCTTGTGAAATTCAACCATTTCGAGCCCTAGTATGACCCGCATGCCACATGTCAAAAAATGCCCTAAGTAAGGGGCTTGAAATATTATCACCACTACATATGGTCTAAGTGTAAAATTTTAAATAGCAAAATGTAAAAATAATTGTATTTTTTATGAAGCTAAATGATTTTATGACTTTCTTTTTAAATATTATAAAATTAATAGATTTTTTTTTAAATGTTTAACAAAGTTTGGCCACACAGGTACATTAATAGGTATGGATTTACGTTATCATTTGTTGATATTTAGTGATTATTTTTTTTAGTTTCACTTGAATTACATTTAATAGCCGAAAAAATCACTAATAAATAAACAAGTTTCATAATTCTTTTAACAAGTGTGTTGTGGGTTTGCTAAAAAAGGTGTTAACGTGACACCACGTGATGTGATTAGTTAAAAAAACAAATGCTCACTCTCTTTCTCTCCCCCACCCCATCTCTATCTCCCCTTGCACCTTCAAGCCTGTTATTGAGCTCGCATGTCGGTCTTTTGGAGCGCCACTCGCAATCTTTAACACCCTCATGTCGGCATTAGCCCACAACAAACAGCTTATGTGAATTTATGAAAACTTCTTTATCATTTCATTATTCTATCTCCTTGTTAAATTGTAATAAAATTGGTCTTGGAAACAAATACTTATATTGTCCACATTGACAACTTTCGTTTTTTAATATCTAATTGTTTTCTTTTAGAAGAAAAATAGTAAAGAATAAGTCACCTGGACCAACATCATTCGTGTCTTATTATCCTGTATATAAAAAAGCAATGGACCATGGTGAAAGAACTAATAGACTAGTGGCTCAATTCTCTTTCGACCAAGAATTATATTACATCTAACACAATGAGATGTGAACGGCTTGTGATGAATAATGGGTTCGTGTTAAGAAAGTGCTATATAATTTAAATTTTGTACACTTTTGTAGCATCTTTATCTTTATACGGTTATAAAATAAAATAATACTGTGCTTCACGGATAGCTCAGTTAGTGAATGGATCAGGGATCTCTCTTAGAGGTCCCGGGTTCAATTCCTACGAAAGACATAATGAGAAATGATGGATGACTCATGACCTATGGTCATGAGTTCGAGCCCTGATCTCCCTCGGGTTTTACCAATCCTTCACCGTCGTGCCTACGGGCGGGTGAGGGGTTGGGTTTTCCCCGGTTTCGGGAACTGAATGGGCGGGTCTGACTACGCCAGTCGCCCGAGGTACGTATGAGCCCTCCATTGGGTTGGTCGTGGGGGTCTGTCCATAGTGTGGGAACTCCCCTGAGTAATCAGGCAGAAATGTTTATTGGCCGTTAAAAAAATAAATAAAATAATACATGTGAGAGTTGCTATTTTTTGAATGGTATAATTAATGATGGTGACAAAATCTTTAATAATTGGCCCACAATAACTTAAACTTCACGAATGATGTGATATTCGAGTGTTCATTAATTCATCAAATCATCATCATCATTTGTTCGCTCATCAAATTATGTTTGATTTGCCTTATTGATAATGGACTAATTGCTCGAATATATCCCTCTAAAAAAATAAGATGTGTCAACGTCAAATATCTTATTTCAATTTTAACTAGGGCTTTAACTATGCGACGCCTACCGATGCTTCAAACCGAATAAACCCGAACTATTCATGGGTCAAATGTGTGAACCTGTTGATTCGTAGCCTGTAAGGCTATATGGTGTGGAGAGTAACTCCCCCAACTCTCTTAAATGCCACATCAGCGTCACCTCATTTTTTCATTTTCCTCTCCCAAAGTTTGGAAATGGTATTCCCCTAATTCCCCCATTCCCCCTTCTTTTTTTTATTATATAAAGTTTGATTTAAATAAAATAAAATAAAATAAAATGGCCCAATCAAAGACCTCGGCACCAACGGTGAGTTATCACCGATCTCATCGAATTGCAATGGGGGGCGCTGCATTCCCGATCGGCAAACACCCCACGTCAGCCCACCGAAACCATACCAGTTAGTCTAAGAAGGATTTCTTCACTTCATCAACGTTGTGCCCACCCCAAGATTTATAAGCTACAATTAACACAAAAAGGAGAACAAAAATTAACCATTTCTTCTTTTTTTTTTTCGACAAATCAAGCTTATATTTTTTAATCTTGACCATTGGACGCGTGTTTTATTCATATTAGAGGCTGCAACTTAGTTATGACTAATAGGCCACATCAAAAGTCGACTATTTCGACTCTTGGTTGCACTCTTAGTAACTACTGTTTTTTATTGTTTTTTTTTTTTGGCGAAATGGATTTTAATACTCCCAACTATCGCCTGTTTGGCGGATAATACTCCCAACTATCACTTTGGCCATTAGCACTCCAAACTTTCAACTTGTTGGATTTTATCACTCCCAAACTAACTGAGGTCTAACCCAGTTAGTGTTTGTGGCCAAAATGTAAAAAACAAAACTTAAGGGGCATTTTTGAAATTAAACCTTTAACTTATAAAATCCCCCCCCCCTCATATTCTACAACAGACACCCCCCCCCCCCTCTCTCTCTCTAAACCACCACCACCTTCACCGGAAACCACTACCACCTTCACCGGAAACCACCACCACCTCACCGGAAACCACCACCACCTACCACCACCCTTCACCTTCATCCACCTACCACCTCACCGTAAACTCCACCCCACCTTCAAAATGCACAAGTTTCCATCCACCCTCTCCCGCCCCTGCTGCCGCCTCCTCCTCCACCTCCACCAGAACTTCTTTTGCAGGACCCACTCTACCTTGTTCACTATACTTTCGTTTAACATCGTCTTCTTTCTTTAACAAGCAACACAAAATTATACAGCAAACTAACAGAAAAACTGCTATCAAAACTCCTCCTACAATGAGCAAGATTTCTTTAACATTCTTTCTCCGGTGATGGCTGTCTACCGGAGACGTCGTGTGCACGTGGCGGAACGGCTGTACCCACAAAGACCAATATTACCAATAAAAACACTTGGATCGAATTTCGACGAGAGCTGGACCGGCACATGACCAGATAGATTATTATAGGACACATTCAAGACTGCAAGATTCAGTTGACCACCCAAGAAACCTGGTATTTGACCAGTGATATTATTATGAGCTAAATTCAATGAAGTGAGTGATCTCAAACCAGAGAAGCTATTGGGTATACTGCCATTAATCAAGTTGTAAGAAAGATCCAAGCTTTTAAGCTTTACAAGCTTCCCAATATCAATAGGGAATTAGGGATTTCCCCATTAAACTGGTTATGACTAAATGAAACCTCTTCAAGATCAGTCAACTTACTTAAAGACACTGGGATGCCACCAGTAAACATATTATGGTCAAAAGTCAAAGATTTGACCAATGACTAAACTTATTATTATACAACTGCAGCCCTCTAAGATTAGGCAATAACCCCAACTCCTTTGGTATTTCACCTCCAATAACATTATCATGTAAACTAAGCTTTCTAAGAGCTTGAAACTGACCAATTTTTGTAGTGATTTGACCACCTAAACCTCTCCATGGAAGCTCAACACAATAACCTGTCCTTGAGCACACTTTATCCCTTCCCAACCACCAGAACAAGCTCCATAACCACTATCATTCCAACTTTTTAAAAAACCATTTGGGTCAGTTAATCCAAGTTTAAAAGATTGGAGAGCTTGTAAGTCTGATTCTGTTACTATTATCCCATCCCAAGATTGGCTTGAAACAACAAAGGGTAACCATCAACCTCTGTTTCTATTGTTGATATCGAGACATGGTGACTGTTGGGAACTCCGATAACCATCATCATCCTCATCGTTCCAGAGGAAAGAGAAAGAGAGAGAGAAGCAGAGGAGAGAGGAAAGGAGGTGAAGCTGTGGCCACCGCCGCCGTCTGACCACTGTACCACCGCCGTCTGACCTCCTTCTAGCTCTCTCTCTCTCTCATCTGCTTCTCTCTCTTCCTCTGCTCCGACGACAACACAACAACACAGCACCGATAGTGATTTAGGGGGTTTAGGGTTCCGATTAGGTTGACGGCGGCGGTTGTGATACTTACCGGTAGTGATTTAGGGGTTTAGGGTTCCGATTGATGGTTGGTTTAGAAACAGAAGGGTTATCGGGTTATCACAAGGTTACCGAACCAGAAACAGGGAGGAGGATGAGGGTTGTGATACTTACCGGAGAGGAGGACGACGGTCGGCGGCGCCACCGGTCACCATCACCGGTGACCTTCTGTGTGTGCAGAGAACAAATGAGGAGGGGGGGGGGGGGTTGGGTTTATAAACTTTAAAATGTAATAATAATAATAATAATAATAATAATAATAATAATAAAAAGTTTCAAAAAATGTCCCAAAGTTTTCGTTTTTACATTTTGGCCACGAAGACTAACCAGGTTAGACCTCCGTTAGTTTTGGGGTGATGGAAGAAAATAAGTTGGAAGTTGGGAGTGATATTGGCCAAAGTGATAGTTAGGAGTATTATCCGCCAATAGGCGATAGTTTGGAGTAATTAAATCCATTTTCCCTTTTTTTTAACCAGACATTATAGTGTGTACCATGTAGCAAAAATGACTATTGTTTTTGGTCAATTTTTTTCACAAATCTATCTATATAATAATTGAGGTTAACTTGGGTTGAATGAAGCCCTTAGAGAGGGTTTGAGGTATCCATATTGAATATGGAGCTCCAACTTACTCACTATAAATACTCTTTTCTTATTTTAATTATCTACATTCTTCCATCACACTCTCAATTCCTCACTATAAAAACCTCTTTCTTTTATTTTTATTTTTTTCATTCTCCATATCAAAACTCTCATACTACTCTTCTAATTCCAATTGATACTACTCAATATCAAAGCTCCGAATCTAATTCCTAACAGATCTTAGAGGCTTTCTTCTTCATCTTGGATCATTTCTTGATTATCCACAACTGATTAAAGGTAAACATCCTTACTACTCTTCTAATGTTGATTATCCACACATATTCAATCGGATTATGATAAACAGATTTGTAATATAGAAATATTCAATCGGATTTTTTTTAAAAGCAGATTTTCATTCATTTGAAATCATTTGAAGCGTACTTTGATTCATTTGAAAGCATATTTTTTTTAAAAAGCATATTTTCATTCAGATTTGTGATAACCGGATTTGTGCTAAACACATTATCAATTGGATTGTTTTAAACCGATGTGTAATATACCCATGTATTCAATCGGAATTTTTTTTAAAAACATATTTTCATTCATTTGAAATCATTTGAAGCGTATTTTCATTCATTTGAAACCGTATTTTTTAAAGCATATTTTCATTCAGATTTTTAAAAACAGATTAAACGGAATCGTGATAAACACATATTAAATCAGGTTTATTATAAAGTAATAACAAAGATACTAATGAACTTTCTTATTAGTTTAAATGGAAATCATTCTTCTTAAGCACATATTCTAAAGAAACGGATTTTTATATTCAGATTTGTTATAGCGGATTTATGCTAAACACATATTCAATCTGATTGTGATAAAGGGATTTGTAATATACAAATATTCAATCAGAATTTTTTTAAAGGGATAATAAGGATTTTTTCATTCGGATTTTGTTAAATTTTATTACTATTCAATCGGTTTTACGAATTGATTAAATTAATAGGAGATTTTTTAATCTCTGATTTCGTATAATTGATTAAATTATACGAATGATAACATTGATTAGATTATAATTGATTAAATTGATTTCATATAATTGATCAAATTTATGGTTTACCATAATAGCTCTCATTTATTTTTTTGGATGAATGGTTGATTATGAATCAATTTGACTCGAAATTTAGGATTAATATAATTGACTTATATATTAATGTTATTTACTTCATATAATTTACAATTAAAAACATCCGTGTATTAACAATTATGGTATAGGTTGATTTGTTATAAATTTACGTTTCATAATTTATCATTAATGATCATCAAAAGATGATTGCAATTAGTTTTGTAATTTTAAGCATTTATCATTGATTTACGTCTAATTTCCAATCCTTCCATTTTTATACTTCATCTATTTAATTACATTGATCCACATCAATCACAATTGTTGTACACACAATAATCCGATCGTGGAATAGCATTCCAACTTATAAGTATACCTTTACGACGTTTATATTATTTTGTTATGTTATGTTATTATTATGTTATGATATAGATATAATGCATTTATAATTCATTTTTGAGAAATATGATGTTTTAAGTTTCGTGACTTTTTATGAATACTCATTTTCTACAATTGAATAAGGACTTGAATTAATAATGAAAAAATCGACTAAATTATTATTGCTTTCAGATGTGTTTGAAAGCGGATTCGTTCCATGTGTATGAATATTCATTTTTTCATAATGTCAATTTTCGTATTAATTATCTTTTATTTTCAACACTTTTATTCATTCCTAATTTTAGTATAATCTTGTGTACACCCAAAGAGAACAATGGCCGCCGCACAAGCACAAGAGTTTACCATGGCTAACGAAATTGATGTCAACCAAAATGATATGCTTTGAAGCTAAAGATTATTCGGTTTTGGCGTCAACCTAATCGTCGCAATCCTAACGATGTTTACTCAATTGAGATGATACTAATTGACAAGAATGTAATTCCTAAATCCATATTTTTTTACTAACATTCTATTTTAGTATTTCTTTATTTACTTTACACCGTTGAATATATATATATATATAGTCGTAGATTATATTAATGGATTCTTTACTCCTAAAAATCAGATGTCAATTACACTATTAAAGGAATCATAGCGTGATTTTCGTATGAATAAATTTATTGTTTGAATCGATTTTTTAGTCTTATTTATTATGTAACTTATTAAGATTTTTTATCTTATTTATTATGATTTTGATGTTATTAATTAAGATTTTAATCTAATTCATTGATTATTGATATTACTATTTTTACGACTTTCCTAATATCAGTTGTCAATTACATGATTAAAGGAATCATGGCGTGATTTTCGTATGAATAAATTTATTGTTTGAATGTCTCTGTATTATAATATTATTTATATTTAATGTTTAATTTGATGTTTATGTTGATTTGCATTAAAATTTAAATAAACATAAAATATAATTTATTAATTTAGCTTCAATAAACATAAAATTTAATTTATTACACAATGTTTGTGGTTATACAATACATTGGTATATTAACATTTAATGTGTAGGTGGATTTTTTATAATTTACGTTTCATAAACATAATATGGCGTTTATAGTAAAAGGGATAACTTATAACAATAAAAATCTCTATAATATTTGTAGATTATTTCCAAATATGACATGTTATGGTTGGGTATGCCATTTTTTTTGTTTGTATAGTTGGTTTGGAGTATAATATGGATAGTGATTTTGTAATTTTGGTTTGGTTTGAATCCTGATTCCTTTAAAGTAATGGTTTATATTGGTTTCACATATTGTATTAATAATGAGTTTGTAATGTTTTCATTTGATGTTAGTTATAGATATTTTATGAAGTGAATTATGTTTTTACTTTCTTTTCCTTCATAATTACCGTTTACTTCGTCATGTGATATTTTGATTCATGATATGTTTTAATGTACTAATTAAATCCGATGAAGTTATTTTGTTCTATTTACATATTTCGTCACTTTTTATTTATCCTTTGTTCTACACGTGTAACAAATCATATTTTGTATAAATCGTTTAATTTTTATTTATAATTTTTTAGTTGTATGTTTTGTTAAACTATATTTATTTACTTTGAATTTTAATATTCATTTGTATCCTGTTACGATAAATATGTTATTATTCATTTCATTATTTGTTTTTTTAAACCACATCCAATCAAACATTTGTCGATTCATATATTCATTATTGAGTAAGATTAAACATTTTTATGATATTTTGCATGCAACGAAAATCCATACGAGTTGTCTTACGTAAGTTTCAATAAATAAATTTGCATACTACAGTCTTTATAAATTAATTTTTTCTCATCTGACTCGGAGATGTACGGGTGTACACCCGGGGCTCTAACCTAGTGTATTAAACAAACAAGTGTAAAAATGACATTATTTTGTGTTTACAAATTATAGCAGAAAATTATCGTGTATTCGTGTTAACAATATGTATGATAAAAAAAGTAGAGTGAAAATCTTCACCATGCTAGTATCAAACCATCACATACCTCGAGCAACCTAGCATAAAGCTATGGGCCCGCAACAGTAACGCCTCAATTTTCACGCGTAGGGGAAATTTTTTTATTTTTTTACGTTTTTTGTAAAACGTTACCTTAAAATAAATTTTATTGTTACTACTAAAATAAATTTTATGTTATCCCAAAAATAAAGTTTACGTTACTTCAATAAATTTGCGTTATGTTACTCGGCAAAATATTATCAAACTTATACTAAACGTCACTTGTCTAAAACCACAAGTCCATATCTATTACCAAACCCAACCGAATTCCCGAAACCCCAAACTCACACCAAACCCCCTTGACCCAAACAAGTAAGCCAAACCTTACCCACCCCAATCCTCTAACACCTAAAAAACCGTTATAAATTATAATTTGTGTCTATAATTGATTATTTTATTGTTTTATGTTATCTATAACTTATAATAAAAGAATTGAACTTTGATGATGTGCATTCAATGGAGGCCTCAACCCCTCCTTGAATGTGCCACATGGCATCATGTAGGATTTTTTAATTTTTGAGTATTTTTTAATAAATCTATATATATTATAATTATTTTAGGAAAAGATAAGAATTATATTTTTTCTTTTTTTTCCACTTTATATTATCATTCATAAACACATAAATGCGACTAATTACATCAAGATAGCGGGCAGGCGGGCAACAAGCTGCGCCGCCACCCCTTTCTGGATGGCATCACTTTTAAACATTAATATCTTTTATATACGAGATTTTTTAAAGAAAAAAATCACACCAGATTACATCAAGATAAGAATTTAAAAACAAAATTAAATTTTCTCTCTAATGTTTCCCTCCCATAATTTTAAACATTAATATCTTTTATATACGAGATTTTTTAAAGAAAAAAATCACACCAAATTAACGAGCGTTTTATTATCTTTCCAACAAGTACCATAGTGCTATATAAAAAACGGAGAAAAAAACAACTATTTTTGTGGGGTTTTGTTTTCAAATATATTTTAACTCTACTAATAAATCACAAACGATAAACATAACTTCATATGCAGAGATTCTTTTTTTATATTTGAATATGATAACTTATGGCAGAAATTTGTTTAAAATAAATATTATTATTATTATTATTATTCATTAATCATGTATTGGCAAATCATTAATTATGTTGTCATATTAGATATTTTATTATGTTATATTAGATATTTCAACCCCGGGACACTCCGGGATAAAGCTAGTAAATTACTAAATTATAATTTGTGTTTATAATTGGTTTAAGTAATACTCCAAAATATTGATAATAAAGATACGCAAATGAATGATGATAATAGTATGCAAGAGAATGATGATATTGCTAAAAATGATAATTATATGTAAACGAATGATGATGTTGCTAAAACTACAAGTCCAAATATTCCTAATTCTTCGGCTCAACCGCGAGCTTATATATTGATTTGAATGTTTTTCTTTCGTATCTCGCTGATAGACCACCTGATGCTAGGAATCACCCTAATCAAATAGTTTCCACCCATTCGATTACGTAAATCCGTCTTGATAAGCTTCATTTTAGAAAGAAAAAAAAACACTTGCGGTTTCCAACCGTAAAACCACCATTACACGAGTAAGGTCACACATTGTGCCCATTTAAAATATATGACCATGTGGTTGAAAAGCCTTTTTTTCACAAGATATGCTCTTCTTATGTCATCTATTTGATTAGGCCAATGCTTTAATTTTTGCAGTCGAAGAGAAACTTTTGATAAAGTAAAAGAAGACAATGTAATGGCTCGATTTTAAACTTTCAAGAACCGAAGAGGTGAAATCTATATCTATTATCATGATTTTATTTTTATTTCGTTTACATTATATGAAACTACGACGAAAAAAATTTGAACGTTACTCCTCATTTTTAGTTCAACATCCGCCACTAATCATTATCCTGTTTTTTGTTATTGTACTCCGTACGCACACTAACATAGGTTGCGGAAGCGTCGAAGTTTTGTATGTGTTTGATCATCAAAAGAAAAGCGAGCTTGTAAACTTCCGTGTCCACTATGAGCCATACCTATGGTCAAACATGTAATAAAACCCATTTAGAATTGATAATAGCATGTTTGAATTGAATTAAACGTATGTTGGAATTGGATTAATGCATGTTAAAGAAGAAGAAAAAACAAGTATTGGCTGGGTTTGTGGAACCCATCGTAGCCTACAACCAGCTAACCGTAGGCTACGGCTGGCTCCTTAGGCTGGGCAGACTTTGACTGTAGCCTACGGTCTCCAGACCGTAAGCTACAGTGGCCACATTCGGCCTATTTTGATCAAGGAGGCCGTAGCCTACGACCTTGAGCCGTAGGTTAGGGACAGCTGCTGCTGAAATCCTTGTTTTGGCCAAGCAAACTCGATCCAACTCGGCACGTTTAGGTCGGGCCAAGCTTAGAACTTGTACATGAACCATTGATGGCTTGATTCACCTTTTTATCATGGTTCCAAAACTCATTTTATTTCCATAATCCATAATCAAATTTCCTATAACATGTTTTGTTTGACCCGTTAAGGTCCGGTGTGCTAAGGCTCTTTTCAAATGAATTCCAAGTGTTCGGTGTGCATAGTTTTTCCGCCTGTTGTCCGAATTCAACCTCGAAATTTACCATCGCATACCTTCATCTTAAAGGTCTTGAGTTCCTACAAGTTAGAAGGTTGATTTCTAGCCAAATCTTTTCATTTGTCACCGTTGTGGTATATTCACCTTATTCATGACCGATCAAGTCGTTTTTCCTTGGTTAATATACCCGGTCATCAACCCAATAAGGTTCGACTATTAATGGTCGCCTCCCAACCATCTCGTAGAATCTCAAAACAAGTGTCACGCGATTGTATTTCTATGATCTACATCAACATGAGTTAGAGTTGTATGAACAACTTACCTGGCATATTCCTAACCTTCAACAAAGGTTGTTCTCCATTGTGTCATATTCGAATTTGAGCTTCCTATTGAAAGCTCTCGCGGTATTGCTCAAGCATGGATAACTACGTATAACAACATGTAACTTTGATATATAAACAAGATTAAAGTCATCGTGCGACTTACCACATTCGCGCCCTTTTTAACTTCAAGTCCTTCGCCGAGTGACTTCCCGTTGCTTTTTGCTTAGCACCTAGTGTATATTCACATAGACATAGGTAGCGATTATTAAACACGATTTCAAACCACTTGAGTTCTTCAAGTGTCTATGTGAGATATATGTTCCAATGAAGTCGAGCTTCATTGTGCCACTTAATCGAACACTTGGTGGGTAAGAATTCACATGACTTTAGCTTATCATTCTGATGATGGGTTTTTATCCCCTTATCAATTACAAAGTTTCATCATAATTCTTAGCACCCAAATCCATCAAATTCAGTTGTAAGCTTTAATAAAACATTATGATGGGTATCAATTTCACATTATAGGGATAACCCATAAACCCACTAAACTCGTAACAACGGTGTTAAGGATTTCACTATACAAAACCATGTAAACACAATTAACACATATATAACTCGTTTTAAGGTTCTCTCGAACTAGAGTCACCTTTTTCAAGCATCTATTTACCAAAATAGGTGTGAAAGAGGTTTTCCAGGAGATGAACATCGATGTTCATCCTCCTCTTTTTTTTTTATTAAAATAATACTTGACTTTGGCTTATGACAAATTTAGTCCCTCTAGTATACATAAGATAGCATGTGTTGGTTTCCAACTATCAAAGTTAATGATATTAATCCTACGTACCAGGCCATATTTGAACACAGAAGAATCCATTGACTCGTAGCAAACGAGCTCAGATTTGTTGGGAAATCATCACTGTATGTATTAAAATTTTATTAAATAATTTGGCACTTGTTTTATTGGTTCCATGTGTTTGATAACAACTATTGGTATTAGATAGTTATTCTTAGGATTTATAACATGTTTTTTAGAGTTATATTTTATTTCACAACTTGGGATGAAAAAGAACTAAACACGACAGGAACAATCAAAACAATTGGGATGGGTATGAACCAAAGACAATGATTTTGCTTGTATTTGATTTATTCTCATAGTAAGTAAAAAAAACACAAGTCAATTATCATAAGAAGCAGTTTAATGTAAGCGAAACATAATCACTTTATGAATTTAGTAAAGTAATTGACGAATACCATAGTCTTTTGTCCTAGTGTCATTCAAATGTGTAAATTGGTGCCCCTCTCCAAGAGATAGAAAGTTCGAGTCTAGCGTGTGCGATGGACAAAGTTAGAAGTATTTATACCATTTACGATTTCAATGTTATGATCTCTTTATTTTCTATGAGACTGGAATATTAGCTTTAAATATGTTAGGTTCCACATGATAATTTAACTTTTTAGTTCTTTCTAATTTATAAAAGGGCTTGTAGTCTGGTGGTACCAAGCAGTTTAGTAAGCTATTTTCCTCCATGTGGTACGAGTTTTAGTCTCGTGGTTGACATTGGAGTAAGAGTAAATTTTATGGGTATGTGAATTTTTCGTTCTAAAAAAGTACATGTTCTATTCTGTTATTACTATGTAGGCAGGGGCGGATTCACAGTTATAGTAGGATGGGCATGTGCCCACCGTCCACTCAAGCACTCATGCGAGTATTCCGGCTGGCCGGAATTTTTGTTTATAGGTTTCGAAGCTAAATGTATATCATTTTAGTAGTTTAACTGAGAAAGAAAGTGAAAAAAAAACATACCAGGTTAAGAACATAAGTTTGATGAAGAAGAAACAACCAGATGAATCTTGTTATTTTATATTAAAAATGGCTTTGTATGTATTGAATACCTCCATACGAACTACACAAAAGTCGAACTACACTGACACAAGTATACCCCTTTGTAGTTTTTTTACATTTCATAATTTATTAAGTTTTTATATTATTTAACATGATTATTACTTTATTTATGTTTGGACTTATAAAGTTATTTAATTTATCCTAAGGCTTTTCTACCCTTTAACCATACTATTACGTTTTAGATTTATAAATTTTACTTGAGCTTTTCTAAAGTTTTCTTTGTTGTTTTAACAAATTATATAATGGAGGAATGATTTTATAATTTAAGGATATATTATTGAAATACTTCTTTCATATTGGGTATGTTTAGCAAGGAGCTTTTAAGAGCTTTTAGGAGCTTCAAGCTTTTAAGAAAAAACTCTTATTCAATAAAAAGTTTTATTTGGTTGAAGGAGCTGAAAGCTTTTAGGCTGGAGAAAAAACTCTATAGTGAAAAACTATTAGTACTAGCTTTTAAGAAAAAGCTCTACTATCTACAAGCTTTTAATTAGTAAATGACACAAATACCTTCTATTTTAAAAATAAAATAAAAACCTTTTTTACAAGCTTTTAATTATGCATATTTTGGTCATTTTATACATTTTATTAAAAGCTCCAGCTACTCTGCCAAACACCAAAATATATTTAAAAAGCTTCCAGCTTGCAGCTACTAGCTATCAGCCACCAGCTATTTTTGCCAAACATACCCATTGTTATTGCTTAGATTGGTAGACATGTAATGATGGTCATTAATACTTTGTCGACTCGTCTTGTGCCCTCCGTGCAAAATATTTTGTATCCGCCACTTTTAATGTAGTATTCATTGTTTTTCCTTAAATGTAATATCTACTCTCACATTATTTTATCTTGTTTCTAAACAAATTTTACAAATCCATAACATTTATAATATTTTTTACTTAGTGATTAATGAGTTAGTAATATAACTTTTTTTAACGGTCAACGAAATTCACTAAGAACTCCCTTCGGAGTCACTACTTAGTCAAATCAGGACCCATTCTATTCAGCATAGCCAGACATGTAAGAGAGCTCCTGGTTTTCACGAAATCAACCAGCTCCGGGGAAAACCCGACTATCCACCCGCTCAAAGGCACGACAATGGAATAATCGGTAAAACCCGACGCTCTCAAGAATCGAACCCAAGACCTTTCAATCATGAGTCTTCTATCATTGAGTCTCCGTACCACTCTAAGATAAGTTACCATTAAATGTATTATATAGGTTCGTTTATCATATCATCATTACATTAAACGTTTTATTAGTGCATTTAATAATAAATGCATGAATTGACTACATAAAATGTTAATACTATCAAATGTATTTAGAAAATTAATTATTGAAGAAAAGACATATTATATAAAAAACAGATTTGTTTTTGTTAGACATAAAACTTTTATGTAGTAAAAACAAAAACATATCGTTGTTATTTCATGATATGAAGAAATATTAACCTTTTGTTTTGCTATTATTAAAAAAAGTTAATGCCCTCGATCGTAATTCATTTTTTTCCTCACCACACTTCTGATGAATCAATCTACTACTACTCGCAACAAATAATGCAAAACTACTAGTAATACGTTCACAAATATCAACTTCTAGATACAGCTTATCATCTATATATGGAGGAGAAAGAGCTGTGCAACGTTAAGAAACACCCTTGTTTTAATAATGATATATAATCCGCAGTTATTTGATTATTGAGACTCTCTATTTAATTTTATTGATGTATTAAACTTGCATATGTGTATATATACATTGTCAAGAAAGAAGTGCTCGAAAATCCACGATTGGCTCATCGACGAAGGAAAAAAAAAGTTGCACAACAATATCCACAAACACAAGATAATGGAACTGAAGGAAATTTGTAGAATCCATTTGTAGCTCCTATATACCATTTATTATATATGTGCCATGCAAGGAATATTGAAAAACATAAAATATTTGCTATTTAAAAGTTAAAACACAAGAAACAACAACACCAAACATAGACGATAAACCATATATGTCGTTATACAGAAAACATAAACTCAATCAATTTTATTTCATACGGAAACTTTAACTAATACAACTTGATCAATAACACATCTTCCTTAGGTTCATAATCACCACATCCATGTCATGAAAGATTTAGGAGATTGTGTTGGTGCGGGTGTAGGAGTGGTTGGTGGCAACGCTTGTGGTTGATGGTGTGGGTTATGCTTGTGACGATGATCTTTATGTTCGTGTTTGTGATGGTGCTCTTCATGCTCATGCTTGTGATGGTGGTCTTCATGTTTATGATGGTGTTTGTGATTATGTGAGGGTTGTGGAACAGGAGTTGGTTCTGGTGCATTTGCGGGTGAAATCGAACCCTCAAACACAGGCACATCTTTGCCACTTATGCTAGTTGGTACCAAGTTCATGTAGTGCATTAGGCTGTCATAAAAGGTTTGAAGATATTCCTCTCGAACGGCTACATCATCGTTGGTATCAACCAACGACCTGGTTGGAAAGACTCTAGCACTAGATTGTGTTGTGAGACTCACCATTGCGACAAACAAAAGAAACATGTTTATAGTATTCATGATTTCTCTCAAAGGTTATTGGAATAGATGCTTGTGAAATGGGAGGCATGTTTGCTTGTATTTATAGGTAAACTTATCAATCACATTAAACCCATTTATTTCCTACCAATCCATCATGGTATTAAATAAAAGATTTTCTCATTAATTTTCAAAAAAATAGAGGTCAACAAATAATAAAAGCTTGATTTTTTCTTAACAAATATTTAATTTTATGGTATTTATTATATCTCTTACCTAATACACTTATGTGATCACAAGTATATTTAGAATTCCCATATACAATACTATGCTAAGAGCATTCACAACCCATCCCCCATCCCCAACCATATAATTTAAGGAAAAATCATAGTTTTCTAAATTTGCCACTCACTTTTGCAAAATCTCTCACATCCCATTCCCCATTCATATCCCCTATAAGCTTTTTTTTATTATTTTTTATTTTTTTACAACCAACATTAATTCACTCCACCTTTCATTTGTATTATTTTATTATTATTAAATGATATGGGGGAAGGATGGATGACCCCATATATGGGGGCTCAACATAGGTTTTTTGTAAATTTTAGAAATGGGGTATGGGGAAAGGGTTGGGATGGAGTGAGTTTTTGTAGGATTTTCTTAATTTTAAGAATGGGGGAGGGAATGGGGGATGGGTTGTGAATGCTCTAAAACTCCTTGTATTATACGGGTTGAAATAAATGTAAATTAATAAACTAAATACTGAGAAAGTTATATATTTAAAAAACCTATGTATTAATATGGAGTGAATAAATATAATGTAGTAAATGAACACGTACAGTCGTCAATATATGTTTTAAAATTATAAAGTCTCTTACACTATTTACTTATTATAACTTTCAGTTTGTTTTTATTATTAGGTTATAATCATGTATATTATATCGATTGAATTAATAAAATTTAAATGGCTACAAATAAAATAGAATAATTAGTTGAGAAAAGTATTATTAAATAAATGAGAGATAAGTAAAAAAAAACAATATTAATACTTTTATATTTTATATAATAGGAGATAGAAATGAAAAAATATTATCGTTATTCAATATGAAAGAGAAATCAAAAAATTAATGTAATATTATTATTTAGGAAAAAAATAAATATGAAATTCACATGTGTCCTAAAAGATTTTCCTTTATTATATTGTAAAGATGTGGTTTCAATATAACTAACTAGGATACAATTCTGTGTATTACACAGGTTAATAAATATAATATTATATAATTAATAAACAGTTCTATTTGAGAAAACATATGCTTTTTACTTTCGAAGAAAAAATGTTGCATTAGACTAATAGAAAAAAATATAATGTAATTTATTAAACCTATACAGTCGTTAAGAAATGTATTTAAAAATATGCATTGGCGTGTCATTTATGAATTTTTTAAGTTGATATTTAAAATACTTTTACTTTTAATATATAATGTAATTTATTTAATTATTTAACATATTGTCCTTTTACTATTATTTACCTTCCAACCACATTAAGTATTTGAAAATTTTAGATATGATTTATAAAAACAATTCTTTTGATTAATTTTCATTTTAGTATTAGTTCGTGAAGTTTTAAAGTAAAAAACATAATCTCATTTAAAGTATTAATAATCAGAAAAAAAAAAATTAGAGTTTTTGAAGATTTGATACATTTTATCTATATGCTGAATAATAAAAAAGTTATATTTAGAAAACGTATCATTGTATGGCTTGAATAAAGGCTTTTCTTATATGAATTGAATAAATGTAATGTAGTCGGTTAAGACATACAGTCATCAACATATGTCTTTATAAAATAAACTTTGATGTCATGTTTACTAATTATAACGTTTTTTTTATTTATTTATTGTTAGAAACTTGTGTACTATACGGGGTTGCATTAATAAAAGGGAAAATGGCCAAAATAGCCCGTTGACCATGCGATTTGCCTAAATGGCCCTCTCCCCCTCTTTGGAGAGACCGGTCACGTTTCCCAACCAGTCTGAAGCGTCTCCCGAGAGGCTTCCCATATGAACCAATACAAAACCAACACCTCATCAGACACTCTCTCTCCTCGCTTTCTCTCTCCTCTCTCCTCACTCTCTCCCTCCTGAACCCCCTTTCTCTCTCCTGAACCGTCTCCTCACTCTCTCTCTTCTCCTTTCTCTCTCCTGAACAGTCTTACACTCTCTCCAACCTCCACCGTTGACTCCCTCCTCCGTGACCTCACCGGAAACGTTTTCCGCTTCCGCCACTTTTTGCGACGTCGTTTCAGGTACACTCTACTCCGATCACCGTTAAAAAACCATTTCATTATAAAATATCATTTATTTATATAGTAATTAGTAACTTATTTGCGTGATGAATATCAAGATGAAAATGAATAACCTGAATGATGCCGTTTTGGTTAACAAGGGTCTACTTGTGTCGGTGGTTTAAACCTGGAGATCAAATCAAAAGCAACGATAAATGTAGTAAAGTAACCTTTTTGTGTCGGTGGTTTATCAGCTAATTAAGGTTGGAGAGAGTGGAAGACTGTTCAGAGAGAGAAAGGGGAGAGAGAGAGAGTGAGGAGACGGTTCAGGAGAGAGAAAGGGAGAGAGAGAGTGAGGAGAGAGGAGAGAGAAAGCGAGGAGAAAGAGTGTCTGATGAGGTGTTGGTTTTGTATTGGTTTATGTGGGAAGCCTCTCGGGAGACGCTTCAGACTGGTTGGGAAACGTGACCCGTCTCTCCAAAGAGGGGGGAGAGGGCTGAGGTGTTGGTTTTGTATTGGTTCATGTGGGAAGCCTCTCGGGAGACGCTTCAGACTAGTTGGGAAACGTGACCGGTCTCTCCAAGAGGGGGGAGAGGGCCATTTAGGCAAATCGCACGGTCAACGGGCTATTTTGGCCATTTTCCCTTAATAAAAATTAAATTGTTACTAATAAACGAAAAAAATAAATAATAAGTTCAGAAAAAAATAAATAAATAAGAGAGAAATAGAAAAATTATGATTAAATAATTCTATTTAATAGGAGGGGGAATAAAAAAACATGATTATTGTTTTATAAGGGAGAGAACATGAAAATTTGATTTAATATTATTATTTAAAAAAAAAGAGAAGAGAAAATAGAGATTGGCCAGAATTATTTATTATATAGTAAATAAATATAAAAAGAAAATAAAATAAAGATAAAAATATTAATTAACATATTTGAAATTTTAAAGTAATTTTTAATGATATAATAATAATAATCTTTATTTAAAAAAATAATTATCCACAATTAGGTATGAGAAAGAGACAGGAAACAAATTATAGTGCTCTAATTAATGAAATGTGTCCCCAATTTGTTTTCTTTTACTATATAGTATAGTTTCTTGTTATGAAATTATTTATATATACATGTGTGTATATATACGGGTTAAATATAAAAAAATACAGATATAAAATTATATATAGTTCTTATTAGTGAAATCTATTTAAAAATAATCATACTCTAAAAATAATGTGTTTTGAAAAAATATGACTAAAATTTTTAAAACTATAAATTTTAGTGTTAAGACATCATCTTTATTTAATAGTTGGCATTTCATTAAAACTTTTTTCTCCACGAATGTCGGGGCCTAGTCGGAACCCTATTCCGGCAGGGTTTCAGGAAAGAATAACAAAATTTTTCGTGACTAATCTACCGGATCGATGTAGTGGGGCAGATGTAGCAGAGGCAATCAGAGGAATGGCGATGATTTTCGACATCTACATAGCACGTAAAAGGGACAAGAACGGGAAACGTTTTGGTTTTGTGTCTCTTTTGGACGTGAAGGATAGAAAAGAGGTGGAAGTTAGATTGTCTGCTGTCAAGATAGGGAATTATAAGTTGAAATTCAATGTGGCTAGATTTGTTTTGGAAGAAGGAGAGATCAAGCAACCACGACCACGTAAGGAATTTAAAGACCCTAGTCAGTCTACGTGGAGGGGCCATAGAGGGGAGGTGCCGATCAATATGGAAGGTATGTCAAACAACATGTCGTACAAGGATGCTTTTTCTGGGGCATCGGTTGGCAAGACAGTTGTGGTTGAGGATAGCATTGAAGCGTTTGAAGAACTGCATGGGAAGGCGTTACTGGTGCGGTTGAAATCGCTGGAGGTTTTGCAGAATGTTAAGTCTATTTTGAAGAACATGAAATTACAGGAAGGGGTGATTCGTTGTCTGGGGGGTTTGATGATTCTTGTGGCTTTCAAAACTAACGAGCATGCGGTTATGGCGAAGGATGAGTTAGCTGGAAGACCAGAGTTCTTCATTAACCCGGAGATATGGAATGGGCAATCCAAGTCCTTCGAAAGAATAGCTTGGTTGAAGATCTTTGGAATTCCGCTTAATCTCACGGACAACAGTATAGTTAATCAAGTGGGGAGTCTTTTTGGTGAAGTGATAAAACCGGCTAGGGTGGAACGCTTGGGGTTGGATGTTTCCTCTCAGTTTATTGGGGTGCTTGTGAATCATGGAAGAAGGATACAAGATGAAGCCTTCCTTAAATGGAGGGGGAGGATGTTGAAGGTTTGGGTTTCGGAGGACACCAATGATTGGCTGGAGGAGTTTATCTTGGATGCTGAGGAGATGGAGGTCAATGCTGATAAGGGTGGAGATGGAGTACAGGTTGATACAGAGTCACCGGAGCCACAGCCGGAGTCTTCTCCGGCGAGAGGAGTTAATGTTGAAGCGAGTTTCTCGGAACCGATGGTTAATGGCATTAATGATGAGATTATGTCCGAGAATCCTGGGGGGTTACCTTTTTAAATTTGGAAAAGTCAATCCCTGATTTTAATAATGATCTTGGTCAGGAGAATATTCCGCTAGAGTCTGGGAATGTTTTAAAAAGGAAGAAGGAAAAAAGATTTAAATCGGTATTGGGCCAGATGAGGGTGGGTGAGTATTCTAGTAGTAATGAACGGCCCGTTAAGGGGCCCAAAACTGTTGAGACTGATCTGTTTAATATTGGGCCTATTTTAATGGGGATGGACAATAATGTTATTAAAACTAGAGGCCCACCACCGATCTCAGTAGCCAATCCATTTGAAGTACTTTCAGATAAGGAGACTGGAAGCGACCATTCTGAAGATGATGGTGATTCTGATGGTTCGGAAGATGAAGAAGACGGTGACTCTGACGGTGAGTTGTCTAATACGAGTGAGTCGGATGCTCAAGTAAATGGCAACACAGTAGAGCAGGAAGTTATGCGTACAAAAGAAGTGGGTGTTAAACTGGGAGCGAATTTGGATGGCTTTGACTCTCTTATTAAGAACACGATCCAGGGTGCAGGTGTACAATCAGGTTTTGCCATGAATTGCTTATCTTTAAATGTTCGTGGGTTTGGGTCTGTTGGTAAAGGTTCTTGGGTAAATAATCTTGTTCGAAAGAATGGGGTTGATTTTGTTGCTATCCAAGAATTGAAGATTTCTGTTTGTGACAAGTTCGATTTTGGTAAAAATTAGGCCGAGTGGGAACTGGGAGGTTGATTCGGTGGCTGCCTCTGGGAACTCGGGGGGCTTGGTTAACGGGTGGAATACAAGAAAATTCAAGAAATTAAAATCAGTGGAGGATAGGAATTTTTGATTACTACGGGGGCTTTGATTGAGGATGGTACAGTGATTAATTTTGTTAACGTTTATGCTCCGCAAAAGGTGAGAGACAAGAGACTTTTGTGGGAGCGGTTGAAAGGCATTATGCTGGGTGAAGATGGGTTGTGGTTTCTTTTGGGTGACTTTAATTCGGTGAGGTGGAAGGAGGAACGAAAAATTCTAAGTTTCATGTGGGTTCGGCTAACGATTTTAATTTGTTTATTGATGAAGTTAATTTGCAGGAGTATAAGATGAATGGCAGTAGATTCACGTTCATTTCGGTCCTGGGGTTGATGCCAAGATGAGTAAGATAGATAGGGTTTTGGTGTGCCAGGAGTTCTTTAATAGGTGGCCTGGTGGTTGCTTACGGGCTTTGTCTAGAGAGCTGTCTGACCATTGCCCTTTATTGTTTTCGGTGGTCGATTGTAACTACGGGGTAAAACCTTTTAAATGGTTTAACTCGTGGTTGGATAGGGAGGGATGCGAGCAGGTGGTTATTGCGGCTTTGGACTCCAGTAGTCGTAGTAATGGCCCTGCGGATTTGTTGTTGCACAATAAGCTGATTGCGGTTAGGAATGGTATTAAAGAGTGGTGGAAACGGGTGGGTAAAAAGGAAGAAGAGGAGCTTTGTTTGTTGAACGAAGAGATTGCGAGTTTAGAGAGGTGTTTAGAGGAGCGTGATCTTGAGGAGGAGGAGGTTTGGGTGTGGGAAGAGAGTAAAAAGGAGGTGGAGAAGATGTTATTGTGTAAGAATCGTGATATGCAGCAGAAAGCGCGAGTTAGTTGGGCGGTTAACGGGGATGAAAACTCCGGTTTTTTCCACAGATGTATTAAAGGGAGGTTGGCGGCTAATGCTATCCCGGGGCTTTTAGTAGATGGGAAATGGGTCTCAAAACCTCCTATTGTCAAAAGGGAGGTGTTGAGATTTTACAGGAATTTATTTAAGGAGGAATGTGATAACAGACCTTCTTTGTTTTGTGACAATCTTAAACAGGTTCCGGACGATTCCATAGAGATGTTAATAAAGCCGTTCACAAAGGAAGAAGTGAAGGAGGCAGTCTTTGATTGTGGTGCAGATAAGGCCCCGGGGCCTGACGGGTTCAATTTCAAGTTTATCATGCATTTCTGGAAGCACCTGGAAGAGGATTTCATGAAGATATTTGAAGAGTTTTTCCACTCTGGGACGATAAGTGCAGCATGCAGTACTTCTTTTATTACTTTAATTGCCAAATCGAAAACCACGGTAGGTCTAAAAGATTATAGACCTATTAATTTAATAGAGGTGATCAGTAAAGTTATTTCCAAGGTGCTGGCTCTTAGATTGAAGAAGGTTATTGGGTCGGTGATCTCGGATGCTCAATCAGCGTTTCTGAAGGATAGGTACATCTTGGATGGGCCTTTAATTTTAAATGAGATAGTTGGGTGGGTTAAGCGATCGAAGCAGAAGGTATTCATGCTAAAGATTGATTTTGAAAAAGCTTATGATAATGTTAGCTGGAGTTTTCTTCTTTCCATTATGTCTCAGATGGGTTTCCCGGGTAGATGGTGCACTTGGATGAAAGGTATTCTTATGTCGGCTCGATCTGCGGTTCTTGTTAATGGCTCGCCCACTTATGAGTTTAAGTGTCATAAGGGCCTTAGGCAAGGAGACCCGATCTCTCCTTTCCTTTTTCTTATTGTCATGGAGGCTTTAGCGTGTATGATCGTTAGAGCTATTGATATTGGTATGTTGGAAGGGGTGAGAGTGACTAGTGGGGGCCCGGTGGTTTCCCATATGCTCTACGCGGATGATGCTTTGATTCTTGGGAAATGGAGCAAGGAGAATGTGGAAAACACAAATCGCCTCCTGCGTGTTTTTTACCTTTGCTCGGGGTTGAAAATTAATATCAACAAGTCCGTTTTGTATGGTTTGGGTGTGGGGGATTTGGAGGTGAATAGCATGACAAATGTGTTGGGATGCAGAATTGGTAATCTTCCTTTTGTTTATCTCGGGATCAAGGTTGGGGCTAATATGAATAGAGTTTCAAACTGGGAGCCGGTTTTGGATACCATTCGGAATAGATTAAAGTCTTGGAAAGCGAAACTCTTGTCTATAGGGGGTAGACTCACGTTAATTAAATCGGTTCTCTCAAGCCTTCCGGTATACTATCTCTCTCTTTTCAAAGCTCCTATGGCGGTAGTGGAGGAAATGGAGAAGATGTTTAGAAAATTTTTGTGGTCCGGGGGTAGGGATGGTAGAGCGCTCCATTGGGTTGCTTGGGAGACGGTTACTAGACCAAAAAATAAAGGTGGTTTGGGTATTGTCAAGATTGTTGATGTTAATACGGCCCTTCTCGCTAAATGGGCTTATCGTTTCAAAAGTAGTAATACTGGTTTGTGGCGTTTGGTTATTCTTAACATTCACGGGGGGAATGGGCGATGGGCGTTTCTCCCATTAAAGAATATGTTCACTGGGTGTTGGAAAAATGTGGTCCGACTGTTAGATAGATTGGTGGTCAGCGATGTTCCGTTCAAGTTTTGCATCAGGGGCAGTTTAGGAGATGGGGCTGGTATAAAATTCTGGAAAGATGTGTGGCTTGGAAACACGCCGCTCATGAATCGCTGGCCAACCCTTTATGCGCAGGACAAGTTTAAAAACGCTGCTGTGAAGGATCGTTTAATGCAGGTTGGGAACAAGGTAGCCATCGCTGATTCTTGGAAGCTGAAGACCGATACAGTAGCGGCCATCTCTGAGTTTCAAGATGTGATGTTTGCCATCTCCCAAGTCCAGTTCAAACAGAAGGGGACAAATGGATCTGGGTGCCGAATAAGGATGGTTTATTTTCGGTAGCGGAGGTTAAAAAATGGTTGCTCAAAGATCGATATACCCCTGTGATTCAATACATGAAGTGGGAGAGCTGGATTCCTTTGAAGGTAAATATTTTTACTTGGCGTCTAGAGTTGTTCCGCATCCCGACTCGCATGGCGCTTATGAACAGGAAAGTCTTTATCCCAGACACTTTGTGCCCCTTGTGCAATTCTGCAGATGAAACAGGTACCCATCTATTTATAGATTGTGTGTTCTCTTTGGGAGTGTGGAATAGTATTCGGAATTGGTGTAAAATTTTTGGGTGGTGGCCGGGTTCGATTGCTGAATTACTGGAGCTTCAAGTGGCTGGTAATAATTCGAAGTGGGAAAAGAAGATTTTGCGAGGCATCATTATGATTACGTGCTGGATGATTTGGAGGGAGCGAAATAAGAAAATATTCCAATCCTCTACTCCTCATCAGATGGAGATTGTTGCTAGGGTGAAAGCTTGTTCTTTCTTTTGGTTGAAGTATCGTCTAGATTTAAGGATGTCGATTGGATTGAATGGGTTAAATACCCTTTGTATATATTGTAATTGGTGTGGCGGGTCTTGATTAGAGGCCTTGCCGGTTTGTTTATGAAATTTTCCTTTCAAAAAAAAAAAAAAAAAAGATATTAATATTATAATTTTATGATAGTATAATGTCTTGTGTAGCATGATAAATTAGTTAAAATGATTAAAATTAGTTTAGTATTTAACTTTTAATGTTATTAGGGAGTTTGGTCAACTTTTTAACCTGAAAATTTATTGATATATATATATATATAACTAGATTATACCCCGGGAACGTCCCGGGGTTGAGAAATCCAATATGACATATTAATTTTACATATGAAATAGAATGATGCGCTTTACAGTTACATGCAGGAAACTTCAGGTAGCACTTAACCTAAAACAATTAACAATGTATCTCCAATGTTAGTGCATAACCTTAAACAATGTATAACTCTAATATTAAAACCCAACCTAAAACAATGTACAACTCTAATGCTAACACGTGTTGTAAATAAATTAATATTTATTGGTTTGAACATAACTAATGGCTTGTCTATACATGATTAATGAATAACCTGAACACTTTGTGTTTTTTTCATGTATGAACAAAACAACACAAAAAAATAGTCGCTTTTTTCTCCGTTTTTTATATAGCACTATGGTACTCGTTGGAAAGATAATAAAACGCTCGTTAATTTGGTATATTTTTTTTATTTAAAAAATATCGTATATAAAAGATATTAACGTTTAAAAGTTATGGGAAGAAACATTAAAGAGAAAAATCTAATTTTGTTTTTAAATTATTATTTTCCTAAAATAAAGCCTTGCCACATGGGATGACACATGGCACACTCAATGGGGAGAATGCCTCTTTGAGTGCCATGTCATTAAAATGGCTTTGGTTTATTATATGTATAGATATTTTAAATTTAAGTTGGGAGAAAATTTTTGATGTTGATACGTAACATTCTTTAGAATTATTTATTAAAATAACGGTTAGGTTTATAATGCCTTTTTCTTCTACTTCAGCATTCGGAAAAAAAATCTTAGCGTCACTTCTCTTCGTTCTCATTATGTTCTCTTTGTATCTATCTACTTGCCTCCTCCTTCTGTCTTCTTCCGTCGGTGTTAAGTTTCTTGGGGGTTAATTTCAAAATTTCGTAAGAATTGATGTCAAAATATCTTAGAGGTTGGTTGTGCTTAAATCATGTATATGATAGAAGAAGAAAATAATTTGATGTGGTGCGTACAACCTCTACCATGACCATTTAGGTCTGCCTCCTTCTTGATCAAGTGGTATGGTGTCCTTCCTTATAAATGTGAGGTTGTGAGTTTAAATTCTTTTGAGTTCAAATTCTTGTAAGTGCAAGATGAGATAAAATTAAGGTGTAATTAAATTTGCGTTAAAAAAACATAAACAATTTGACATTTGATAAACATTGTTTCTGGTAAAAGGCATTTATTATAATGGATGATCAAAATTAATTTTAAATCTTTTGGTAATTCTATATATACAACAATTCACAACGTTAACAGTAAAACTTCAAATCTTGGCCGTCGATTCTTTATCAACGTTCCATTTTTCTCTGAATTATTATCCACCTACACTTCCTTTATCACCCTCTCCGATGAAACCCATCTCTCCTTCTATGCCCTATTCTGCCTAAAACCACTCACACTTACTCTCATCTCTCTCAATATCGCACATACTTATTCTCATCATGCCATCGACTGTCGGTTGTGAGGATCTGCTACAAGAAGCTCTGGTGGTCAGGATCTGCGTTGTCAACCGGAGATGGTATAGTGAGTCACCATGTCGAGGACGGTGACGCGACAAACTCACAAAAGATACCAACACAGTTCATCGATGGCTTCGTCTTCCGCAGGTTTCGATTCATCTTTCTCTGTCTCATTAAGTTTGATTTCTTCTATTTGAGGTCACCACTTTGATAAATTTAAATTGGACCCTAATCTGCGACTGGGTTGTAATTGCTAAATAAATTTCATGTTTTAATGCCGACATGCATTGCATACTAATTAAATACATATAAAGGTATGTCGATATTTATACTTATTAATTGTTTTGTGTTGTTCTTGAAGAATAGCAAGATATTTATACTTAAACAGTCAAAAGTTATGATATTTAATGCTCTGTTTTTGTTGTTTATTCTGTTATGACAACAATTGAAGTAAAAAACAACAGTAGCTAAAAGTTAAGTATTAAGCAATTCAAAGGAATAACCAATTTATTAGAGTGTTTGAGCTGTAGAATTTGTAACCATTGAATACCTTCCAATGTTGCAGTGTATACTTGCATATGCTTATGATCTGAACTATGAAGAAATAAGCTCTCTTGTAGATATCACAGCTCAACATCTGTCTTAATGTGCTTGCATCTGAAAGTTTTTCAATTGCACATATTTGATTCGGATAATTCAAACCCAGTTTAAACAGTAGCTAAAAGTTAAGTATTAAGCATATTGCATTATTGCCCATTCAGTAATTCAAGCCCATTTATAATCAAGTAACAATTTAACTTTAGAACTAATAGGTAACTCTGCAGAGTCACCGACTTACCCAAATCGGCCAAACTTCGGTAATCTCTATTCGCTTGTAAAAATAGATAAACAGATGCGTTTACAGACGCTTTTCTTAACAAATCGGCACACATAAAGTTTAGTTCCGGCATCTTTGTTTCCATTGGTTATATTTATTGTTGATTTGGTGTTCATTATGACTTTTGTGATTGATAACAGTTACATGCTTAATGCCAAGTTTTTTTGGCTTCTTATGTGTTGTTATAATTGTGCAGCCGTCTTTAAGCTTCGAATTCACTTTCGGTTGCGTTCGTCTTCAGGTGCATTTCTGTCTTAATTGGTTACTCCCTTATTGTTGGTTGTTGTTTGTTTTCCTTAGATTTAAGCTGCTTGAACATTTTCTTGATGTTTGATGCGTGTCTCATGCGTCTGTCAGCGCATCTATTTATCAAATACGACCCATTTTTTCCGATTCCATTCCCCTTAAGGTGTGTTTTTCCAAACTACTTTGCATCGCTATCTGAAGTGGTTTCTCATTCGTTGTTGATTTGTGACGCCTAATGCATGTGTGATGGTTAAGATTATTGGTTTTACTTAGTATTAGGATTATATTGTGAATGTAAAAATATCCATGATTGTTGCCTCAAATTGGTTTTTTTCCCATGGTTATATCAACAATCTTATTTAATCTGGGTGCTCATTTCAAATCTGTTAGTGTAATTCATAGCTTTTAGTATTGTATACTAACATGTAATTGTTGTTTGGAGTTTGGACATTTAATATGGTGATTGCGGAGTAACAGAGACACATAGTACAAGTTTTGACTTAAATTGTTAAAAAAGTCCAATCACTTTCTTAATCAAAAGTTGGTGCGTAATGGAGTTATGCGTACTCAAGGTACAAATTAGTGTATATATATGTGACATAATAAATCAAGTTTGGAATACATTTATCTAAATTCGTCTACTTTTTGTGACTTTCGTTGTAAACTTTGTGTTGTTTAAGAGTTATTATATGTTATTTAAGAGCTATTGTCCTGAATTATGAAAAAGAATATACCCGCCGCGAAGCGCGGGGTTATTTACTAGTTAATAACTATTGACAAAGGATGTAAAAATCTATTGGTTAAAATATTCAACGTATATAAATTTTAATGTATCATTCGATATCAAATTTATTTAATAGTTTTATCACAGCACATTTTTGTCAATTCATATATTCAATAATGTAAATATATTGAGTTTATTTTTTTAATATATGAAAGAGAAAATTGCAGTTTTCGTCCCTGTGGTTTGTCTAAACTAACAGGTTCAACCCAGCCTTAACACCCTGTGTCCCTGTGGTTTGGTTTGCTAACACTTTACGTCCCTCAAGCTAATGTTCGTCTCTCTGCCGTTACATCACCCTCACGTGCAGCTCACGTGAGGGGTAATATGGTCATTTCAACTTGAAAATGGAGGGCATTTTGGTCATTTCACCTCTGAAAATTTGAACGTTATAATTTGAAGAAGCATTCTTCTTCTTCCCCAAATCCACTTCAAAACCCTAATTTGTAATCCCATGTTTTACTGCAATTCGAGATTTCCCACGTCCAATTGCTGGTCAAATTACCATCTACGAAATCAAATATGGAGTGATGTTCCTCCAATTTGCAGATTTGTGGCTGAAACATAGGAAACACGGGAAGTGAAAGAAGTGAAACTGGATTGATGTTCATGAACTGAAACTGTTTTCATTCATCATTGTAATAAATATGATGTTGTGTTCTTTCTGTTATACTTTGTTCTTATTTGGTTAATATAGGTGTATGCGTTGTGTTCTTTCTGTTATACTTTGTTCTTATTTGGTTAATATAGGTGTATGCATTCAACATTGTAATGAATTTGAATTTCAATGAAATGAAAATGATTTTGTTAGTTAAAACATTGCATACATTTCATTCATAGCAACTTGTTACATCAACATCATGTTTTGGATGTTCATAACTTCCATTTGTTACATCTTTCACTTCCAGTGACGATCATCATCAGAGAATGAATCAGACCGACGCTCATCTTCATACGGGTCATGGTACCAGTCATTATCAGAGCTTGCATAATCCCAGGATCTTTCCAAAACCTCAGGATCATAATCGTTGTATGGATTAGCTTCTTCCTCTTCCTTTTCTTTCTTTCCTTCATATTCATACAGGTCATGGTACCAGTCATCATCAGCAGCATCTTGTGGATTATGAATCAGTGGATCTTCATCATCAGCAGCATGTTTTGGTTGTTCATCAGCAGCAGCATCTTCATGATCATGTTCATCATCAGCAGCATCTTGTGGTTGTTGATCTTGATCATGAACAACATCTTCTTCCTTTGGAGCTTGATCATTAGCAGCATGTTCATGTTGAGTGTGTTTGGTTTTTAGTCTTTTCTTTTTTGTGTTTTTTGGATCCATCGTATTAATTGGATTGTATGGTCATTTGGTGCTTTTTTGTTCTCTATTTATACTGAATATAACCGTTAAACATGGCATTATGGCCGTTAGAAATGACAATCAATTGATGATCATACTGACCGTTGTACAGGGCAATTTGCATACTTGACCCATTAGACTTAAATTACTCAAAGCATTCATGAAACAAACCTATGATCATACTGACCCATTTGACTTAAATAAGTCAAACCATTCATGAAACTAACCATGATCATTCAAGATGCACAAGTGACCCATTTGACAACCATATATAAACTGCATTGACTAACAAACTGCATTATGACCCTATAATAAATTTGAATTGGAATTGACACTGGAATGCATACACCTGCATTGACAACCATGAACAAAGTATAACAAAATATGAACAAGTGACCCATGAGTGATTCACTAACATCATGACCCTGCACTACCTTAACCATGACTGATTCACTAACATCATGTTCATTAACCTTGACCCATTTGACATCATGACCCTGAACAACCTAAACCATGACTGCATTTACTAAGAAACTGCATTGACATGTTCATTAACCTTGACCCATTTGACAAACTGCATTGACTAACAAACTACATTGACTGATTCACTAACATCATGACCCTGCACAAACCATTAACATAAGCTGCACATACCTTGACCCTGACCCATTAACAACCTGCTCAAACCAAAATACCCTGACCCATTCAACCTGCACAAAATGACCAACATACCCTAGCCCATTAACAACCTGCTCAAACCAAAATACCCTAACCCATTCAACCTGCACAAAATGACCAACATACCCTGACCCATTAACAACCTGCACAAACCATCATCCATTAAACATCATCCATAACATTAAACAAACTGACCCATTAACAGTGAATGATCCAACATCATCAATAACTACATTTGACATGTTCACTAACCATATGACTCATTCACAATAATATTAACATACATTCATCCACAATAACATTAACATTCATTCATCCAATATATTCATTTCATTACCAAAACATTCATTACATAATATTCATTCTTCATCTACATCAAAACATGACTTTTAATGAGTTTAATTACAAAAAACATCAACCAAACCCTAGACCTTAAACCATCACTGCACAACCACCAAAAACCACCAAAAAACATCCAAGATCATAACAAACCCTAGACCTGCACATACCCTACACCTTCACATACCCTAGACCTACTTCATAAGATAATACATCACACAAAACATCAGAACAAACCCTAGAGCGACTTTCAGCATCTTGTTTTCAATCTGTGTTTTCTGCAACACTCGATCAGCTTCTGATTTCATGGCACACATTCTTCTCACATTGTCTTCATGGTTTCGTATGGTGGCCAACAGAGCAGGTATCAACACAATCGGGTTTGTACAAGTAGGGGGGTGTAACACCCCGGTTTTAGGGCCTAAAATTTTTCCCACTTTTAGTTATTAAAACAATTAAATAAATGATATATGTCAAGGTGTCTAGTAACACGGAGACCAAACTCGATGCTTATACCTGAATATTTTAGCGGGATATTAATAATCATCATACGAGAGTACGTACCACGAGTATGAAACCGAAACGCGATACGAACCCGGCCGGGATTATTTGCTTAGTCGTCACCCCGGGGACACGTGTCACTACCTAGAAGGGACACATGTCCCCTTGTCCGCACCCCATGCCTTACTTGACAAACCCCTCACTTTGCTAGCTTCCACGTACACCCTTTTTCCCTTATCACTTACCTTCTATTATTTGTCCCTCACAAAAACATATTATACATACAACACACAGATAACAATAAGCTGAACCAAGAGAGAGAGGAGAGAAAGAAAGAGAAGCGTAGAGAGAGAGACGTGGAGAGAGAAAGAGAGACGCAGAGAGAGAGAGATTGAGGGAAGGAAGAACAACCGGCGCTCGACAATGGATCAAGACAGAGGCAAGGCGGCGACGACGGCGCTGCTGGATTGGGGAATCACGGTGGGTTTAGTCACTCGAGCAAGGGAGAGTCTGAATACTGTTCCAAGCATCGGTCTTGGCTATGGTTATTAAGGGTCCGGGTGGTTGCTAGTCGACAGCGTCTAAGGTTTCTGCTTAACAGCTAAGGTATAGGGTTCAGGTAGGCGGAACGGTGAGGGGGCTCTAGTGACCGGCTTGGGTTTTAGAAGTCGAGCAGGAGATGAAAAGTGCTAGACCCGAGTCAACTAAATCAGATTGAAGATAGTCAACCAACCAGTCCACCCAGTCAACTGAAAGACCCGTGAGGTATAAATCGAGATCCCAAATCATCTTAGTTATAGCATTATAATTATCATGGATATCACGTGTGGACTATAACGGGCTTAACCAAATTAACCCAACGAACTTATATTAAAGGATGCGGCCAGACCAATGAATAGACTACATAGGAACGCGTATTATGACCAAATGAGTAATATGATATATAAAGTCTTTGAACAACACTATATTAATTGATTTATTATACTCGATCAGCAACAATAAGCTTGACTACATATATGGAATTGGTTGGTCATTTGTAAATACTAATACTATTAGTATATCTGTGGTATATAGACTTTGGAAATATAAATAAATAACCCCACCACTGTTGAGATGATGATGGACGATTAGATATGAAGGATTCATACAGGACATAATATTTCATGAGACAAATAGACAAATGTAATATTTGGTGTCAGCTAACTTATAACCATGACAATGGAGACATTAGGTGGATCTCTAAATAATTGGCAAGTTAAGGACAACGTATAATGAAGAATGTGTCAACAACTAGCACTTGAAGTAACCGTTTATGGATTAGAGAATAATTATATATTAGAACAATTATGGGGACCGCTCGTCCACACGTGTAACCGCGATACTCGGTTACATCCACTAATGATTGTTATTACATTAGGACTTTGAACAGGAATCGTAGATGGGCTCAGGACATCGGATATATAATAATGCAACCAAAGGTGAGTTCGTGAACCTCCCCTTTTTCTATTTAAATGCTTTGGGGTGAACATATGCTTCCATTATTAAACTATATGATGTTACAAGATACTTGCTGCCGGATACCAAACTCACACTCATTAACCCAAGGGTATTTGGGCCACTTAATATATGGGTAGTACTACTTGGGGAATCCCCCACGCACAGTGGACCCGGATGCCCGGGAAACCCTCCACTGAGGTCTGCGGACCGTTGTGGCATGTATTATGCCTGGTAGATCTATAATGGCAGTAGATAGATCTAGAGTTAGGTTTGAGGTGTGGCTTGTACATCACCATTACTGTTTACATAAAACTCATCTACTTGAGTGTGGACCTGATAAACCTATTTGGAAACCAATTAAAAACGCACACACGAACTCACCAACATTATTGTTGACAAAAACCTATTTTAAGCATGTGTTCAGGTACCTATTCGGATTATAAGGACGTGCAGATATGACACGGAGTTACAAGAGCAGGCAATCCAGAAGACGAACAGAAAACCATAGATATTACCCAAACTTTGTGTGATTAGAGATTAGATACATGTCGTTCATAGTTGTATTACTTAATTAAAGTTAAATTGTAAACAAATATTATATAAACTTAGTTACCATACGTTGCTTCCGTTGTTTGCTCGCATTGTGTGTTGTAAGGTATCAATCTGGTATTCCACCTAGGCCCACCTAGGTCGGGGTGTGACAGATTGGTATCAGAGCAAACGATTGCAATGAATAGGACTCCATTAAGAACTCTTTTAGCTTCAAATGTGAACCCTTAGGATCCTGACCTTAAACCACATAATTTATTTCGGTCTGGAGAAACCGAAACCTGGTGAATGAATAGGAGTTGTGACAGGATGATACCAAGCGAGTCGATCATGGGTACTGAACACATTAGGATAAACTTTACCAATAATTAATATCGTTCACGCACGAACAAATCCTACAGAACAACCACAAAAGTATAAAAATTAAATGTTATGATTTTAATAGGAATATACTTGGATGCTTAAGTGAGGCGGACAAGTGATTATGGTCATGAACATAATTGTGAATCCGCAGGCACAAGGGCATTTCGGGAATATCTTATTAAGGTCATAACAACCGAAGCTGAAATACTACCTGTAATACCTAACTTGATATACCACTAACTTGATACATGAGCTGGTAGTACGTTGTACTCCTTAGTTTTTCCACGATAATCCTTGATTTGATAGATTGTATCTTCGAACTGGCTAAACATTTTCCATTTTCAATTCCTCCTAAAACTTTTGTTCAACTTATCTTTGAAGAATTCCCTATTTGTATCACAAATACCCCAAGTAGCTATTCCCAAATTGAAACACTGCTATAATCCTAAACATTGCTATAATCCTAAATACTGACTTTTTCTTTTTATTCCATGCTTTAATCAGTTAGAATTCACGCATCGAAACTGATGGAAATAATAATGTCCCAAAATAATATCGTTTTTATACCATTTTAGATTCCGATTCCAATATTTTTGTGATCGCACCTCACCAAAACCCGAAATTTCCTTAGTTTATTTGACAAATCCTTAAACAGTTCGTCTAAACTTGTTGGAAAACTTGGTGATTTCCTCTGTTTGATATATAATTTCCTTAACATCTCACCCCAGTTGTTCCTCATTCCATTCAAAAATTTAGTTTTCATTATTAATTTAACCTTAATCATCACTTTTTCATGTCAGTCGCTCGTTAAAATCCTTAAGCACTCTAATGAATTTGTTCTATCTCCCCATAATATGTGGAATTTTATTAAGGGTATTGGAAAGACTTTCAATTTGTTTCTGAGATATCAAAGGTGTGGTGGGTTAGCTGCGGTACACCCTATATATAAACACTAATGGTACCTCAGAAATAAGATTGGAATTTAAGCCCAGAACCAACCCTAATCAGTTGTTAATCAATCGTTTCAATCCTAAACCTTAAACGTGGTGTAACTTTTCCCTTGATTACATAAATCAAGCAATTAGCTAACCTTGAGACTTATAAGCTTGACGTCTTAGAACCTATCTTCCCCGATTGGTTTCAATATGATGACACTCAAGTATAAGAGTTTAGCAAGTGTTTCTATGGACATTAGGAGTATTCCAAATCCTTTCGGTTAAAACCCCTTTTTGGAGAGTGTTGTAACACCAAAAATATCTTGATCGATCTAATGCAACCTCGAGTCTGTGTTAGAAATTTCTGACTTCCCAACCAAGATGTTGAGAATTCCTTTTCTTAATTATGGAAAGAGATGTATCTACTACCATGATTATCCAACCTGGACAACTTAAGCAACCCTCGATATATGTAACATTCCCGTATCATAACTCATGAAAAATGACTACGTTCATTCTTTTGAAACATAGTACACACTACCTTTGAAAGAATCCTAGCATACGCTAATAAATGATAGGAAATTCTTGTATTGATTCCACAGTTAATCACTCCATACTGACTTAAAAACCCTTAACTCAAAAAGTATTAACCAAAAATAACCAAAAATCGAATCCATAGGAATCTCCGTGGCCATATGGAGATGGTATGACAGCCATATGGAGATGGTATGACCAACCTGAAAACGAAGGAAGGATGTAATATTCACTTCATTTTTTTTTCCGGTGAAACTCTTCGGCCAAAATCATATGATACTATTCCATAAACCAACATCAAGATCCCTTAGAATTTTCCTTATAATACCACTCGCTTAGGAATACCCCCAAAACTATTTTATTCCGACATAGTGAACGGCAATAAAATGCTCAGGATGAAAAGTAAATCTATACCAAAGCCCAAACAAAGGGGCAACCTTGTGTATATTAGACATATTTATTTTGCAAACTGCTTTTAGTGTCTTCCATCGATTCATCTTCATATCCACGAACTATATAAAACAGAAATGTGGATATCCTTTCACTCTTGAGTATCCGCAAAACAAACTAGCTCTCACTTCATACTATAGGAAAGTGAAATTTAACCATTCTCAAAAACCAGTTTAACAAATGGAAATTAAAACATTTATGAATTATGTTTCCATGTCATAGTTGTCTGCTTCCCCATTTTTAAAGTTATCATTAATTGATTCAGTAAGGTCTATGTACTTGAATACATGTTTCCTCGATTCAATCTCAATACCTCCACCTGGTAAGTCGAAGTGATTAAGTCTATTATCTTTCCGTTTTAGCAAGCCGAAACATATCTAAAGGATCTGATGGAATTAGCATTGGATTCTCACTCGTATAGTAAATTCTTCATGAATCCGCCACACACCTTGACCCTTTACTCCATTTTCTCCTGTAACTCTTCTTGTTTATTACATACTTATTTAAAATCATCAACCAAATTTCTAATCCGCATTGGTGGCGGTATAATTGTTCCGAGTACGATTCCGATTGGAGGTTAGAGTGATGGTGACGGCTAAGATTCTGATCGGTAAACATGTAAATCCAATACTTGGGACTTTGGGTACTCATCAAGCATTACAATTTATATATTAGGACTTGGTAATCTAGACTCGAATAATTATAGACAACATTAATAAACACGTTATAAACACCTTTCTTTACTGTTACTGTTAGTAAACTTCATGGTCACAATTGTTATCCTAATTATTGTTTTGACACATACATCTCCAAATTTCTAACCCTACGACGTCCGTTGTCTAACTCTTGTAGACAAATCAAATGATGATTACCAGAATACAAACTATAACATCAACCAATAACGAGTGATTTTAGGTATGCAAATAAATTTTGCGACAGGACATGTTTTAAAAATAGTATACACATGTACAAGTCTCCATGACTATAGTAGTGTTTATTTTCTAAACATTTATATATGCATAACTATTAGAAAATTATATTATGGTTGACTAACTTTTCGTGTATAAGATGTGAGCTAACCATAGAATCCAGGTACCTCGTCAAAACTTGGCGCCACAGTTGGAAAGAACCCAAAATACCAAAGTGAACTTCAGTCAACCAAGCCAATGGATAATCCGATAAGTTTAATTTTTCAACCAAATAAGTGTTGTCAATCGTATGACTAGTTATTAGACGATTCATGATTATTTACAGGTTAAGTTTTGTGTTACCTATTAGACAAAGATAAGAGATTAAAACCATTGATTTATAGGATATTTCATTTAGACTTGATTAATATCGATTTTTGCAAATTTTAGTTAAGTATAGTGTATTGGATCCGTAACCACATGACAGGTTTTAAGGATTTGAAGACATCAATTGGAAGGGCGGAAACCTAAGTTCAAGATTTTTTCATCCACTATAATTATAAAGCATTCGCCAAATAAACTAGGATTGAAGTTACATGAGGTAAACGTAGACAATAGTATATGTTCCATCCTTTTAATATTCTAGATTAATTTCAAAACTTTGGGATTAGATCCGTAACATTCTAATATAGCGACGAGAAATCTTTACGAAATCTGTTAGAATTGGAGAGGTAGGCTTCAATGGGGAGAGCAAACCCGGATACGATGATACATACGCTTATCTCGATAATTCTAAGATTCAATGAGACCATTATAGTTTACAAATGTTTCTAGCAATATAAGTTTTGACCAACATAGCAAACGGCCCGGAAGGTTCATTTTACCTGCTAAACCGATAGGTTTTACTTTGTAACCAAATAGTTATTGTTTACTATATGATTGTGCGCCTATGTAAGTTGAACCTAGTGTTAATATCTTTTGACCAAATAGACCAAAAGTTAGAAATTAAACCAATGATTACTAGGTCATGCTATTCGAGCTCGATTTATATCGGTCTCTGCAGATTTTAGATAAATATAGTATATTGGATTTATGATCACCTAACAGGTCGAAGAGATGATTCCTAAGTATCAAATAGAATACGGATAAACCACGCTAAAGGATGTAGGTACACCGTGGATACTATAACCAGGCGACTCGAAGAGACTAAGATTGAACACTACATGAGGTATTTGTAAGGTTTAATATGTATTCTACCACTTTGATACCTATGATGTATTTAGATTATTGCCCCAAACCTTTGGATTAGTTCCGAAACATTCTAATGTGGAGAAGAGTTATCGGTATGAAACATGTTAGAATTTGATAAGATAGCGCGAGAATAATTCCGTGGACGGAATTCCAATAACGGGGGGAGAATGTAACACCCCGGTTTTAGGGCCTAAAATTTTTCCCACTTTTAGTTATTAAAACAATTAAATAAATGATATATGTCAAGGTGTCTAGTAACACGGAGACCAAACTCGATGCTTATACCTGAATATTTTAGCGGGATATTAATAATCATCATACGAGAGTACGTACCACGAGTATGAAACCGAAACGCGATACGAACCCGGCCCGGGATTATTTGCTTAGTCGTCACCCGGGGACACGTGTCACTACCTAGAAGGGACACATGTCCCCTTGTCCGCACCCCATGCCTTACTTGACAAACCCCTCACTTTGCTAGCTTCCACGTACACCCTTTTTCCCTTATCACTTACCTTCTATTATTTGTCCCTCACAAAAACATATTATACATACAACACACAGATAACAATAAGCTGAACCAAGAGAGAGAGGAGAGAAAGAAAGAGAAGCGTAGAGAGAGAGACGTGGAGAGAGAAAGAGAGACGCAGAGAGAGAGAGATTGAGGGAAGGAAGAACAACCGGCGCTCGACAATGGATCAAGACAGAGGCAAGGCGGCGACGACGGCGCTGCTGGATTGGGGAATCACGGTGGGTTTAGTCACTCGAGCAAGGGAGAGTCTGAATACTGTTCCAAGCATCGGTCTTGGCTATGGTTATTAAGGGTCCGGGTGGTTGCTAGTCGACAGCGTCTAAGGTTTCTGCTTAACAGCTAAGGTATAGGGTTCAGGTAGGCGGAACGGTGAGGGGGCTCTAGTGACCGGCTTGGGTTTTAGAAGTCGAGCAGGAGATGAAAAGTGCTAGACCCGAGTCAACTAAATCAGATTGAAGATAGTCAACCAACCAGTCCACCCAGTCAACTGAAAGACCCGTGAGGTATAAATCGAGATCCCAAATCATCTTAGTTATAGCATTATAATTATCATGGATATCACGTGTGGACTATAACGGGCTTAACCAAATTAACCCAACGAACTTATATTAAAGGATGCGGCCAGACCAATGAATAGACTACATAGGAACGCGTATTATGACCAAATGAGTAATATGATATATAAAGTCTTTGAACAACACTATATTAATTGATTTATTATACTCGATCAGCAACAATAAGCTTGACTACATATATGGAATTGGTTGGTCATTTGTAAATACTAATACTATTAGTATATCTGTGGTATATAGACTTTGGAAATATAAATAAATAACCCCACCACTGTTGAGATGATGATGGACGATTAGATATGAAGGATTCATACAGGACATAATATTTCATGAGACAAATAGACAAATGTAATATTTGGTGTCAGCTAACTTATAACCATGACAATGGAGACATTAGGTGGATCTCTAAATAATTGGCAAGTTAAGGACAACGTATAATGAAGAATGTGTCAACAACTAGAACTTGAAGTAACCGTTTATGGATTAGAGAATAATTATATATTAGAACAATTATGGGGACCGCTCGTCCACACGTGTAACCGCGATACTCGGTTACATCCACTAATGATTGTTATTACATTAGGACTTTGAACAGGAATCGTAGATGGGCTCAGGACATCGGATATATAATAATGCAACCAAAGGTGAGTTCGTGAACCTCCTCTTTTTCTATTTAAATGCTTTGGGGTGAACATATGCTTCCATTATTAAACTATATGATGTTACAAGATACTTGCTGCCGGATACCAAACTCACACTCATTAACCCAAGGGTATTTGGGCCACTTAATATATGGGTAGTACTACTTGGGGAATCCCCCACGCACAGTGGACCCGGATGCCCGGGAAACCCTCCACTGAGGTCTGCGGACCGTTGTGGCATGTATTATGCCTGGTAGATCTATAATGGCAGTAGATAGATCTAGAGTTAGGTTTGAGGTGTGGCTTGTACATCACCATTACTGTTTACATAAAACTCATCTACTTGAGTGTGGACCTGATAAACCTATTTGGAAACCAATTAAAAACGCACACACGAACTCACCAACATTATTGTTGACAAAAACCTATTTTAAGCATGTGTTCAGGTACCTATTCGGATTATAAGGACGTGCAGATATGACACGGAGTTACAAGAGCAGGCAATCCAGAAGACGAACAGAAAACCATAGATATTACCCAAACTTTGTGTGATTAGAGATTAGATACATGTCGTTCATAGTTGTATTACTTAATTAAAGTTAAATTGTAAACAAATATTATATAAACTTAGTTACCATACGTTGCTTCCGTTGTTTGCTCGCATTGTGTGTTGTAAGGTATCAATCTGGTATTCCACCTAGGCCCACCTAGGTCGGGGTGTGACAGATTGGTATCAGAGCAAACGATTGCAATGAATAGGACTCCATTAAGAACTCTTTTAGCTTCAAATGTGAACCCTTAGGATCCTGACCTTAAACCACATAATTTATTTCGGTCTGGAGAAACCGAAACCTGGTGAATGAATAGGAGTTGTGACAGGATGATACCAAGCGAGTCGATCATGGGTACTGAACACATTAGGATAAACTTTACCAATAATTAATATCGTTCACGCACGAACAAATCCTACAGAACAACCACAAAAGTATAAAAATTAAATGTTATGATTTTAATAGGAATATACTTGGATGCTTAAGTGAGGCGGACAAGTGATTATGGTCATGAACATAATTGTGAATCCGCAGGCACAAGGGCATTTCGGGAATATCTTATTAAGGTCATAACAACCGAAGCTGAAATACTACCTGTAATACCTAACTTGATATACCACTAACTTGATACATGAGCTGGTAGTACGTTGTACTCCTTAGTTTTTCCACGACAATCCTTGATTTGATAGATTGTATCTTCGAACTGGCTAAACATTTTCCATTTTCAATTCCTCCTAAAACTTTTGTTCAACTTATCTTTGAAGAATTCCCTATTTGTATCACAAATACCCCAAGTAGCTATTCCCAAATTGAAACACTGCTATAATCCTAAACATTGCTATAATCCTAAATACTGACTTTTTCTTTTTATTCCATGCTTTAATCAGTTAGAATTCACGCATCGAAACTGATGGAAATAATAATGTCCCAAAATAATATCGTTTTTATACCATTTTAGATTCCGATTCCAATATTTTTGTGATCGCACCTCACCAAAACCCGAAATTTCCTTAGTTTATTTGACAAATCCTTAAACAGTTCGTCTAAACTTGTTGGAAAACTTGGTGATTTCCTCTGTTTGATATATAATTTCCTTAACATCTCACCCCAGTTGTTCCTCATTCCATTCAAAAATTTAGTTTTCATTATTAATTTAACCTTAATCATCACTTTTTCATGTCAGTCGCTCGTTAAAATCCTTAAGCACTCTAATGAATTTGTTCTATCTCCCATAATATGTGGAATTTTATTAAGGGTATTGGAAAGACTTTCAATTTGTTTCTGAGATATCAAAGGTGTGGTGGGTTAGCTGCGGTACACCCTATATATAAACACTAATGGTACCTCAGAAATAAGATTGGAATTTAAGCCCAGAACCAACCCTAATCAGTTGTTAATCAATCGTTTCAATCCTAAACCTTAAACGTGGTGTAACTTTTCCCTTGATTACATAAATCAAGCAATTAGCTAACCTTGAGACTTATAAGCTTGACGTCTTAGAACCTATCTTCCCCGATTGGTTTCAATATGATGACACTCAAGTATAAGAGTTTAGCAAGTGTTTCTATGGACATTAGGAGTATTCCAAATCCTTTCGGTTAAACCCCCTTTTTGGAGAGTGTTGTAACACCAAAAATATCTTGATCGATCTAATGCAACCTCGAGTCTGTGTTAGAAATTTCTGACTTCCCAACCAAGATGTTGAGAATTCCTTTTCTTAATTATGGAAAGAGATGTATCTACTACCATGATTATCCAACCTGGACAACTTAAGCAACCCTCGATATATGTAACATTCCCGTATCATAACTCATGAAAAATGACTACGTTCATTCGTTTGAAACATAGTACACACTACCTTTGAAAGAATCCTAGCATACGCTAATAAATGATAGGAAATTCTTGTATTGATTCCACAGTTAATCACTCCATACTGACTTAAAAACCCTTAACTCAAAAAGTATTAACCAAAAATAACCAAAAATCGAATCCATAGGAATCTCCGTGGCCATATGGAGATGGTATGACAGCCATATGGAGATGGTATGACCAACCTGAAAACGAAGGAAGGATGTAATATTCACTTCATTTTTTTTTTCCGGTGAAACTCTTCGGCCAAAATCATATGATACTATTCCATAAACCAACATCAAGATCCCTTAGAATTTTCCTTATAATACCACTCGCTTAGGAATACCCCCAAAACTATTTTATTCCGACATAGTGAACGGCAATAAAATGCTCAGGATGAAAAGTAAATCTATACCAAAGCCCAAACAAAGGGGCAACCTTGTGTATATTAGACATATTTATTTTGCAAACTGCTTTTAGTGTCTTCCATCGATTCATCTTCATATCCACGAACTATATAAAACAGAAATGTGGATATCCTTTCACTCTTGAGTATCCGCAAAACAAACTAGCTCTCACTTCATACTATAGGAAAGTGAAATTTAACCATTCTCAAAAACCAGTTTAACAAATGGAAATTAAAACATTTATGAATTATGTTTCCATGTCATAGTTGTCTGCTTCCCCATTTTTAAAGTTATCATTAATTGATTCAGTAAGGTCTATGTACTTGAATACATGTTTCCTCGATTCAATCTCAATACCTCCACCTGGTAAGTCGAAGTGATTAAGTCTATTATCTTTCCGTTTTAGCAAGCCGAAACATATCTAAAGGATCTGATGGAATTAGCATTGGATTCTCACTCGTATAGTAAATTCTTCATGAATCCGCCACACACCTTGACCCTTTACTCCATTTTCTCCTGTAACTCTTCTTGTTTATTACATACTTATTTAAAATCATCAACCAAATTTCTAATCCGCATTGGTGGCGGTATAATTGTTCCGAGTACGATTCCGATTGGAGGTTAGAGTGATGGTGACGGCTAAGATTCTGATCGGTAAACATGTAAATCCAATACTTGGGACTTTGGGTACTCATCAAGCATTACAATTTATATATTAGGACTTGGTAATCTAGACTCGAATAATTATAGACAACATTAATAAACACGTTATAAACACCTTTCTTTACTGTTACTGTTAGTAAACTTCATGGTCACAATTGTTATCCTAATTATTGTTTTGACACATACATCTCCAAATTTCTAACCCTACGACGTCCGTTGTCTAACTCTTGTAGACAAATCAAATGATGATTACCAGAATACAAACTATAACATCAACCAATAACGAGTGATTTTAGGTATGCAAATAAATTTTGCGACAGGACATGTTTTAAAAATAGTATACACATGTACAAGTCTCCATGACTATAGTAGTGTTTATTTTCTAAACATTTATATATGCATAACTATTAGAAAATTATATTATGGTTGACTAACTTTTCGTGTATAAGATGTGAGCTAACCATAGAATCCAGGTACCTCGTCAAAACTTGGCGCCACAGTTGGAAAGAACCCAAAATACCAAAGTGAACTTCAGTCAACCAAGCCAATGGATAATCCGATAAGTTTAATTTTTCAACCAAATAAGTGTTGTCAATCGTATGACTAGTTATTAGACGATTCATGATTATTTACAGGTTAAGTTTTGTGTTACCTATTAGACAAAGATAAGAGATTAAAACCATTGATTTATAGGATATTTCATTTAGACTTGATTAATATCGATTTTTGCAAATTTTAGTTAAGTATAGTGTATTGGATCCGTAACCACATGACAGGTTTTAAGGATTTGAAGACATCAATTGGAAGGGCGGAAACCTAAGTTCAAGATTTTTTCATCCACTATAATTATAAAGCATTCGCCAAATAAACTAGGATTGAAGTTACATGAGGTAAACGTAGACAATAGTATATGTTCCATCCTTTTAATATTCTAGATTAATTTCAAAACTTTGGGATTAGATCCGTAACATTCTAATATAGCGACGAGAAATCTTTACGAAATCTGTTAGAATTGGAGAGGTAGGCTTCAATGGGGAGAGCAAACCCGGATACGATGATACATACGCTTATCTCGATAATTCTAAGATTCAATGAGACCATTATAGTTTACAAATGTTTCTAGCAATATAAGTTTTGACCAACATAGCAAACGGCCCGGAAGGTTCATTTTACCTGCTAAACCGATAGGTTTTACTTTGTAACCAAATAGTTATTGTTTACTATATGATTGTGCGCCTATGTAAGTTGAACCTAGTGTTAATATCTTTTGACCAAATAGACCAAAAGTTAGAAATTAAACCAATGATTACTAGGTCATGCTATTCGAGCTCGATTTATATCGGTCTCTGCAGATTTTAGATAAATATAGTATATTGGATTTATGATCACCTAACAGGTCGAAGAGATGATTCCTAAGTATCAAATAGAATACGGATAAACCACGCTAAAGGATGTAGGTACACCGTGGATACTATAACCAGGCGACTCGAAGAGACTAAGATTGAACACTACATGAGGTATTTGTAAGGTTTAATATGTATTCTACCACTTTGATACCTATGATGTATTTAGATTATTGCCCCAAACCTTTGGATTAGTTCCGAAACATTCTAATGTGGAGAAGAGTTATCGGTATGAAACATGTTAGAATTTGATAAGATAGCGCGAGAATAATTCCGTGGACGGAATTCCAATAACGGGGGGAGAATGTAACACCCCGGTTTTAGGGCCTAAAATTTTTCCCACTTTTAGTTATTAAAACAATTAAATAAATGATATATGTCAAGGTGTCTAGTAACACGGAGACCAAACTCGATGCTTATACCTGAATATTTTAGCGGGATATTAATAATCATCATACGAGAGTACGTACCACGAGTATGAAACCGAAACGCGATACGAACCCGGCCCGGGATTATTTGCTTAGTCGTCACCCGGGGACACGTGTCACTACCTAGAAGGGACACATGTCCCCTTGTCCGCACCCCATGCCTTACTTGACAAACCCCTCACTTTGCTAGCTTCCACGTACACCCTTTTTCCCTTATCACTTACCTTCTATTATTTGTCCCTCACAAAAACATATTATACATACAACACACAGATAACAATAAGCTGAACCAAGAGAGAGAGGAGAGAAAGAAAGAGAAGCGTAGAGAGAGAGAGACGTGGAGAGAGAAAGAGAGACGCAGAGAGAGAGAGATTGAGGGAAGGAAGAACAACCGGCGCTCGACAATGGATCAAGACAGAGGCAAGGCGGCGACGACGGCGCTGCTGGATTGGGGAATCACGGTGGGTTTAGTCACTCGAGCAAGGGAGAGTCTGAATACTGTTCCAAGCATCGGTCTTGGCTATGGTTATTAAGGGTCCGGGTGGTTGCTAGTCGACAGCGTCTAAGGTTTCTGCTTAACAGCTAAGGTATAGGGTTCAGGTAGGCGGAACGGTGAGGGGGCTCTAGTGACCGGCTTGGGTTTTAGAAGTCGAGCAGGAGATGAAAAGTGCTAGACCCGAGTCAACTAAATCAGATTGAAGATAGTCAACCAACCAGTCCACCCAGTCAACTGAAAGACCCGTGAGGTATAAATCGAGATCCCAAATCATCTTAGTTATAGCATTATAATTATCATGGATATCACGTGTGGACTATAACGGGCTTAACCAAATTAACCCAACGAACTTATATTAAAGGATGCGGCCAGACCAATGAATAGACTACATAGGAACGCGTATTATGACCAAATGAGTAATATGATATATAAAGTCTTTGAACAACACTATATTAATTGATTTATTATACTCGATCAGCAACAATAAGCTTGACTACATATATGGAATTGGTTGGTCATTTGTAAATACTAATACTATTAGTATATCTGTGGTATATAGACTTTGGAAATATAAATAAATAACCCCACCACTGTTGAGATGATGATGGACGATTAGATATGAAGGATTCATACAGGACATAATATTTCATGAGACAAATAGACAAATGTAATATTTGGTGTCAGCTAACTTATAACCATGACAATGGAGACATTAGGTGGATCTCTAAATAATTGGCAAGTTAAGGACAACGTATAATGAAGAATGTGTCAACAACTAGCACTTGAAGTAACCGTTTATGGATTAGAGAATAATTATATATTAGAACAATTATGGGGACCGCTCGTCCACACGTGTAACCGCGATACTCGGTTACATCCACTAATGATTGTTATTACATTAGGACTTTGAACAGGAATCGTAGATGGGCTCAGGACATCGGATATATAATAATGCAACCAAAGGTGAGTTCGTGAACCTCCTCTTTTTCTATTTAAATGCTTTGGGGTGAACATATGCTTCCATTATTAAACTATATGATGTTACAAGATACTTGCTGCCGGATACCAAACTCACACTCATTAACCCAAGGGTATTTGGGCCACTTAATATATGGGTAGTACTACTTGGGGAATCCCCCACGCACAGTGGACCCGGATGCCCGGGAAACCCTCCACTGAGGTCTGCGGACCGTTGTGGCATGTATTATGCCTGGTAGATCTATAATGGCAGTAGATAGATCTAGAGTTAGGTTTGAGGTGTGGCTTGTACATCACCATTACTGTTTACATAAAACTCATCTACTTGAGTGTGGACCTGATAAACCTATTTGGAAACCAATTAAAAACGCACACACGAACTCACCAACATTATTGTTGACAAAAACCTATTTTAAGCATGTGTTCAGGTACCTATTCGGATTATAAGGACGTGCAGATATGACACGGAGTTACAAGAGCAGGCAATCCAGAAGACGAACAGATAACCATAGATATTACCCAAACTTTGTGTGATTAGAGATTAGATACATGTCGTTCATAGTTGTATTACTTAATTAAAGTTAAATTGTAAACAAATATTATATAAACTTAGTTACCATACGTTGCTTCCGTTGTTTGCTCGCATTGTGTGTTGTAAGGTATCAATCTGGTATTCCACCTAGGCCCACCTAGGTCGGGGTGTGACAGGGGGTCCATCCAGTCAACGAAACCACAACCTGAGTGCAACGATGGTACCTACGTCCTGGATTCTCATTCGTCCATGAAATTTTGAGGTCTGTTGTTGCTCCACACCTGCACATCACCATTGTTGTTTGGATTGAAGGTTTGAGAATGATTGTTTGATGAAGAAGATTGAAGGTGAAGTTAGGGTTGATGATTAAGGGGGTTAAATAGCGAGGGAAAACTAATTACACAGATATTTCGTTTAGATATTTGTTTTTTAATCTACACGTGAAATGACCAAAAGGCCCTCCATTTTCGAGCTGAAATGACCATATTACCCCTCACGTTTCGTTTAGATATTTTTTTTAATCTACTGGTGAAATGACCAAAATGCCCTCCATTTTCGAGTTAAAATGGACCATATTACCCCTCATGTGAGCTGCACGTGAGGGTGATGTAACGGCAGAGAGACGGACGTTAGCTTGAGGGACGTAAAGTGTTAGCAAACCAAACCACAGGGACTCAGGGTGTTAAGGCTGGGTTGAACCTGTTAGTTTAGGCAAACCACAGGGACGAAAACTGCAATTTTCTCTATATGAAATAAATGTATCGCTCTCTTTCAAATTAGTACTCTACTGAATATGTTTTTAACTCTAAAATCAAAAGGTGTCAAAATTGCACGATTCATTTGAAATAAAGTTGGTGTTATATACTGAAGTCTAGGGGTGAGCATTTTGTGGTTCGGACCCACAGGAACTTTAGACCCGACCCACGAGAACCTTGGACCCGAACCTTTATAAATATATGGGTCGGTTTCCGGTTCTAGATTTATGTGAATTATCGGTTCCGGGTCGGGTCGGTTCCAGACCCACGGTTCTAATATAAGAACCACAAGAACCGTTTGTATTTATATTAAAAAATAAAAAGAATAATCTGTTTTAGTCTTTTCACTATTGGTTTTTACGTGTTATTGTAATCGATTTCATGTAATGTTAATACAATATGAAAAATATTATTTATAAAAATAACAATTTATTTTTCTTGAAATATTTTTCGGATTGATGTATATACATAGATGTGATATATTATATAATATATATTATATCCAAATTTGAAGTAAATATTTATGTATGTCGCTTTGATGTGTGTGTATTTATTATGTATACATAACGAATTCACATAATGTTTCGAGTGATGAGAATGACAAAACTGTTACGAAAACATAAGTCGAGAAACAACAAGTGATTTAAAAAAGAAACTCATGGGCTATTGTTAGAACCATATGGAGGAATTCTTTTACGAGCATGGTAAAACAATAGGAATATGCAATCCTCTAAAAGTTGTTATTACATTAAAAGGTTCTAGAGGGCCAGACCCTTTACCCGACCCATCAGAACCTTTAGGACCCGGAACCACATAGCCTTTTAAGGTTCGGTTCATGGTTCCTAATTTCACAATAAAAGGGTATGTGGTTCTGGTGGGTCCGGGTCGGGTCGGGTCGGTTCCGGACCCTTTGCACAGCCCTATTGAAGTCGGTTATAGACCCATGAAGTTCACGGGTGAAGAAAAATAAAATGAAAGTGACGGAACATGTATCATTCAATTAAAACAATAGGCAACCAAATAATTATTTAAACCATTATCAAATCAAACGTCATACCTAACTAAACAAAAACTAAGAGACATATACATTCAAACATGCTTATCCTATGACATATCTATATTTTCATGTTTCAACAACTTCGTATATCGGAGAGATGGTACAACTGAACGGAAGTTGAAGTGAAACGCACCAAATAGTGAATGGAATCGCAAAATCCCACTGCAACGCTTGGGTACTTCTGCTAGTTATAAACAATATAGAAATAAGTGAATAGAATGTACCAAAAGTTTTGCATTGCATAAATGAAATACATAACCATATCCTTTCTACAATGTGGGGTTCATTAATCCATAATCCTTCATTGTATTCAGCTCCTTTATAATCGGTATCATCATCAACATTTGTAGAAGAAATAACGATAGATAATGAAGGTAGCTCATAAAGTGATTGTATTCCTTCTCGTCCACAACATTTTTAACAAGAACAATATGTCGTTTTCGATGTAAAACTTGTTTGGTGAAGAATAAGGTTTCATATTTACTTATCACATCCATATAAATCAATCATTTTTCATCTTTTTTAATCAAACCTATGTACTAAAACCCGTTCATTACATAATTATTTCTTTAAAGGGCAAAATATGTTAACATCAAATAAAGCCGAAAACACAAATGACTCATTCCCCTCTCTAAAAGCCCAATAAAAAACAGCTTAACACTAACCCTATTGAAAAAAAAATCAGACTGCTCGTTAGATTTGGCTGGGTCATAAGATGGAGGGCTTCCACTACAGGGAAGTATTTGACTAAAACAACCTTGCATGATCATTCCAAGTGTTTTATAACCCTTGTGGTAGCCAGGCGTTGGCTGAATCTTGTAGAGCGAAGAGGAATGCCCTTAACTTGATTTGATCTTCCGTAACATTGTGTTGCTTTATTCCGGAGCATACAACATGGAACTATTTACGAAACTTAGGGATTTTCAATTTCTAGACCTTGGAAGTAATGTAGCAAATGAATGAGTACGGATTTGAGTTCAAAGTTCTTTTGACCGGAGAGTTAATGCAAAGGGGCTGTTGGGCAACATCGTGAGACATCAAAGATCTAAAGGTTTGCTTGATTGCTATTGTGATGGTGGGATCTATTCCGAGTGATGTACCTATACTAAGGTGCTGTTTGTTTTTTCTGAGGCAAAAGGTCTGCAGTCTGCGGACCACATCTGCAGACATCTGCAGGAGAAGAGGTGGACCAAATGTCTGCAGTCTGCAAGAGGAAGACTGTTTGTTTTTTAACGTCTGCAGTGTAACCCAAAACCATAACGATAACCTATCACAACCCACCATAACCAACCAACCCACCCGCCCACCCACCCACCATAACCATAACCATAACCATAACCATAACCATAACCAACCACAACCCACCGTGAACCACCACAACCACCGTGAACCACCACAACCCACCGTGAACCACCAAGACCCAACATAACCACCGTAAACCACCACAACCCACCGTGAACCATCACAACCCACCATAACCAAAATAATCATATACAAATAGCAAACATATACAAATAACTAAAATAAGAAAATCATCATTTCTATTAATCAACAATCAATCCCATCATAAACAAACACATAAAAAAGTATACATATAGTAGTAACTATACTCACAAACAAACATATAAACAAAAAAGTATACCTACAATTACAACTAAACACATAAACAACAAGAACAAAGAAAAAGATTTAAAAAAAAAAAAACTGTATACAGATGATGCTAGCGGCGGAGATGAAGGAGGGATTGAGGCTGGTGGCGGAGATGAAGCAGGCGGCGGCGGCATCGGTGGAGGGAGCAGGCGGCGTCGGGTGGGGAGAAAGGAGGGCAGGGCGGCGGCGGGAGGGTGGTCTGACGAGGAGAAGGGGAAAAAAGATGAAGAAGAAGAAGATGATGAAGATGAAGAAGAAGAAGAAAAGAGGAGAAGAAGAATATATAGAAAGAAAGAAGCAGATCTGACGAGGAGAAAAGGAAAAAAAAGAAGAAAAGAAGGAGAGGAGAAGAAGAGGTGGAGAAGACCCAAGAAGACTTGGGTTCAAGTCTGCACCAAGAAGAGGTCAGGAAGACCTTTTTTAGTGAAAGGTCTTCCAAAAAACAAACAATCTGCGCGCCCCAAACGTCTGCCCGCGTCTGCGCGGCGCAGACATAAGTGGTCAGAAGCACTTCTGACCAAAAAACAAACACCCCCTAAAAGAACTTGGCATAAAACAATTAGATTTGTTGTGTCTCCGGAAACGGGGCAAATTTTTTGAGTGTCGAATCCGACAAATAAATATAAAATAAATATACATAGACTTGCTATAAATAGTATGAGTGGAAGCAAGGTTCGTGTCCTCGGGAATACAAATTAATCAATTATATAAGAAAATGGTTAAAGTGCAGATACAATTGTCTTAAAGGGAGAATTTTTGTTGTTTAAACTTAAAATTGATGAATGCAAAATTAACAAGTAACATAGATTACCAATAATTTTTTTATTTTCAACTACTGAAAAAACATTAGTTAAATAGTAGGATGAATTCATGTATTTAAAAAGTAATTCCAACACTAAGAAAATTTTTTGATTTGATTCGGCTTATGGTCATTACCAATTATGATGTATTGTTTCTTTAGTTAAACGTTTTGTATCAACACTAGATGTCACATCGTTCGGACATCCACTCCATATAATGTCAAACCAAGTGTAGTCCGTTGATTAGAGCCAACCTGCTACCCTAGTCTCAGGCCGTTCGGATCTTAGTGCGCGGGTTACAAGAATAGAAGTATCAATTATAATAAACACTCGTATTGTTCGGAATGTTTAAGGGGGGACGGGGCGCTACCAGAATTGGGCACGGGTACCCCACTACCAGCACGATAACACCGCCGCCACCTGTGCTGGTAGGGGTCCCATGAACCGTTTGCTGGTTTTAGTTAACGGGTTGGTAACTATTAATAATAATTGCAACGGTCGATTTTTAGTATTTGAAGAAACAATAAGTATCACGGTGATTATCACTAATCCCCGTGCGGTTTATACTTACGTAACGTCAAGAGTAATCCTTTACCCAAACCTCTAGGTTTAACCCGTGTGAGAAATAAGAGTGAGAATGTGTGTGTGCTAAGTAAGTAAAGACACGAGATGTAAGTGGTTCGGTCGGAGTATGACCTACGTCCACTGTAACTAGCCGGAATCTTATTAACGAGTGAGTACAAAGTATTACAAGAGACTAATGCTAGGTTACAATGAATAATTTTGGATCCTTTTGCAAGGAGATGACTACTCTTATTTATAGGGAGACTCGTGGGCTTGATAGAGAAGCCCACGAGAAGCTATCTTCACTTGGGCCCAGCCAAAGCCCAAGTCCAAGCTCTTCATGAAAATGGCGGGAAAATGTGGATTACTGTGGATGACGTCAGGTTGCTGCTTGAGGCGGACACGTGGCAGCCTCTGATTGGCGGACAGCGGCCCCATCCTGGCTACAGTCGTTGACCATGCCTCTGCCACCTGATTTGACGTCTGGCAGTAGCAGGGGATGTCTGCTGGTTACTTTTGACGACGACATGGTGGAAGCGTGGGCACAGTCATGTCGCCGTTTCTGTCAGTAGTGGTTGTACCACCCCTGCCACTTGTCGTCTTCTCGTTGGTGCGTACTCTGTCAGGGATCCTGCTGAATCTTCCTTTTGTTATCCTCTGTACCTCGTACCAAAAGTGGTAATGGAAGATTCCGCGCGTGGGCGTACGCGCTTATCAGCTGCTGTATGTTGCTCATCACTTAGCAACCTTGCGTGCTGACTTGCTCTTTACTTCGCCAGCGCTGCGGAGGAAGCATGGTGCCAGAATTCCTGTTTATGGGGATAGGGGTGCCGCCTCCGCTTGGATTAGGCTCCCTATCCTCCCTTCAGTATTTATTTTATTACTTTTTTTGACCGTTTGAATGAATTTAATATAAACCGGTAACAATTTTTTGACCGTTAATTTAATATAAAACCCAAATCCAAATCCAATCCCTCCCCCACTAAACCGTTGATCAAAATATTATCAATTTTCCATCTTCAAGTTGATCACAAATGGCAAACCAAATACAAATCCAAATCCAATCCCGCCCCCACTAAACCGTGTGCGACCACCAATCTGGAACTTGGAGGATGAACTCGCCTTGGTGAATAGCTATATTGCTATTCAAGAGCAAGGATCCGAGCGAACGCAAAGTTTTTGGAAAGCGGTTGTCACAAGATTCAATGAACAAATGGGTGAAAACAATCGTTCAACGGACGCGATATATGGAAAGTATGTATCTTTAAAGTCGAAGTGCACATTATTTGAGCAATTCTTCGTAAATGCGGTGAACGACTATCCGGGTTTAAACGAAGATGAAGCGATTGAAGAAGCCCGTAACCAATACCGAAACATACACAATGATAACTACCCGAGGGTTGAAGTTTGGAGAGCTATGAGATGACGTTTTCTAATATAGTCGTGTTTCTACTATTTATTTATGTGTTTAAATAATGGTTTGATTATGGATTGATGTTATTTTATGCTTTTTATGTAAGTTTATTTTATTAGTTTAATAATATGTTTAATTAATGTTTCTTTAAAAAAATACTAAAATATAAAGATTTCAGTGAAGTGAATCAGTTAAGTGATGCCCCCAAAAAAGTGTTTCAGTAAAGTAAATCGGTGAAGTGATGTGGCAGTGTATAATTAGTTACAATCAGTTAAGTGAAAATTGTTAACTACAAGCGCCCCTTGAGGCCTAATTAAAGAAAGTGATTCTCTAACAAAATTGAAATTCATAGACAAATGCAACATGTTATTGGTTCCTTAGAATAACTAAACAAAGTGGCAAATTTCATTAAAAAACTAATATATATCCGGAACAAGATTTAGGATGTAAGATCAAAAATTTTACATATGTGTTTGAATCAAACCAAAGAAAGTAAACCCTAGTGTCAAATCAACTGTAATTTGAGGTGCAAGGCTTAGTTGCAACTCAGAAGAAGATAAACAAAAATAAGAGCCAAGCACGAATGACAAAACGGTAAGCAGGTGGAAAATTGATTGGAAATTTAACGGCAGTAGAAAAAAGGATAACATGGGCAGAAAGTTCATCCTTGTTGGGTTTCAATGGGCTGGCTTAAGAAGAACGTTATGGGGCTGATTCAAAGTCTAGGTCACTAGTCCAACATGTATTTTCTTTGGTTTATGGATGCCATAAAAAATCCGAGCCCGACAACATGTATACTTAAAACCCGAAGTATTTGAGACAGGATTATTCGATACTTGACAGGTATGAGATTGAAAAATAGTCTCGGGCGGTCGGGTATGGTATTAAGTGATACATAACTCAATTACCCAAAACTATATACCTGTTAACCCGAAAACTTTGGTTGATTTTATATTTATTTCTCGTTATCTATTGTTTAATAATGTTTTATTCTAGTAGCTTTATTATTTGAAAATTAAACCTAATGACATTATTTATATTTATATACTATGAAATACAAAAGTATTTTTTGAAATTAATTTTATAGTATATTTCATTTTTAAATATTTCTTATGGTGATGACGATAAGGATGAGCTCGGGACGGTATCGTACCGAACCGATACCGATCCCAACAATACCGATACCGAAAAGTCCAAAAAACCAATACCGATACCGATACCGAACACATACGGTACGGTACGGTACCGGTATGGTATCGGTATTTTACCTTAAAATACCGATACCATACCGATCCCGTACCGATAATACCGAAACCGAAAATCCATAAATATGGATACCTATACCGATCCCGAAACCCCTCGGTTCGGTATCGGTTCGGAACGGTATCGGGATCTGGACGGGACGGGATCGGTATTCAGCCTTGTATGCTCATCCCTAGATGACGATATGTATGTTATTTATCATAATTTAATATATTTTATAGGGTTCGAGTTTTACCTGAAACAAAATTGCTCCCCGTTTAGCCAGGGGTTTTACCATAGTGGGCCTTCGGCCGGGTGGGTTTCCTTCGGAATGGTGGCGAGCCGGTCACCTGCGTAGTCTGCGTTTACGAGCCTGAATGACCTTTTGCCGTTGTGTTTACCTGGGTGATCCTGCTTTTGTTTGTCATTTACTCCGTATAATATATATGTTTTATAGATAGTTAAACAGGTAATTTTTATAACACTAACGGGCCTACCTGATTGGTAATACTGACAACTACCTGACGGGTAATGAGTCGGGCATGGGACACGATTTTACAACCAGATATGAATATGGATATGAGATTAGTTGTACCCAGCCAATTGCCATCCCTACTCTATTCCTATAGATATAACAAAAAAATAAACCGAAGCGGACTCCATTCCACGAAAACAAGCATTGTACAAAATAATGGAATTCGGATGTGATAATTGCATAATATGTTGTGAAATCGAATGTAAAATTGCTATAAAATGTACCTACAATGAGTTATAATGAGTAAGATTACAAACTCATCGTGGTTGGAAGTATTTGTAGACAATTGTTTATTTTGATTTGAATGATTACTTGAATATGGAATTATGGATGGCGATAATGCTAGCACAATAGCACATGACAAGCTAATGAATTTGTTCGCAAGTTGTTCAACTTGGCATTGACCGTACTATATATTATCTATTTTGACCAACGTTCACGATTCATTATTTATTTCAATTTCAATGTAGGCATGTATGGACATGCATTTAACAATGACTAAAGATTAAACAAATTATGGAGGTTATTAAGCACATTAAGGAGATAATGTCCTCTAAATGAAAGATGATATTTATTGTTATTTTTTAAAGGAGGATTACACTTTTGTTATTTATGTTTACCTCAAATTGCACCGTTTGTCCTTCATCTTTAAAAATTACACCGTGTTTCTTTTATTTGAAACTTTTACACTAATCCCATCAAATACAAGATATTACAAAAATTAAAGTAAAACCATTACAAAATTGTATAACATTAAAGTTGATTAAAAGTTATATAAGCATTTTTTTATTATTATTATTACTAAAAACCCTGGGTGAAAAGCTGAAAATTTTTCATCGTAGGACAAATAATTCAAATCAATAGTTTCCCCTCTAGAAACATCACAAAACATTTTATTCATACTTCCCTTTACTATGGGCACAAGTGGTATTGGACCAACATAAACGCTATGCGTTTGCGGTTTTCATTGAAGTATCCAATATTTTCAAAATCTTAAAAAGTAATAAAAGTATAAGACCATGTTCCTAGAAATTAAGCATATGACCAAATACAGATAAACATTTTCTATAACTACCTTTGTCAATGGTCATCTTTATTATATAACTAGATTTTTCTAATGGCAAATAACTAGATTATTATCCGGTGTATTATATGAATTGTATATTACATTAGTTGTAAAGTACAATAATATGTAAAAAAAGTTACAAATAAATAACAGGAATAATCTATAGATCATATAATGATTAATTTCGTAGCACGTACTACATTTATATTTTTCATTGGTTATCTTTGTTATATACCTAAATTATTAACCAGTGTATTACATGGTACGTATTACATATGTTGTATAATACAAAAATGAAAAATGAAAGTACAATAACATGTAAAAAACAAATTTACATATTACATATAAATAAGAGTAAATTACTAAAACTACCCCTGTGGTTTGGGTCAATATGTCTGTTCAGTCCAATCTTTTAAAAATTGCATGAACACTCCTTGATCTCTGAGAAAATAGGCCTAAACAGTCCAACGACTTAACACAAATAACTTTTCTCAGTTAACTCAGGGGCATTTTCCTCCAATCGTCTAAAAAATTATAACCAGCCTTCCCTCACTCTCCCTTCTCCTTTATAAGTTGTTTCCCTCCACCTCCACACTTCTTCTCTGATTTCCCTCCAAACACACACACACAAATGGAAATTCAGCAACGTAAGAAGAGGAAGATGACACAATGGTTTGTACGAACTGGGGAAGACGAAGTCAATCTTGAAGAGCAGTACGGTAAGTCAATCGATCCACATCTTACATTTAAACCCACTGCTTATTAAACAAGCTGAAAATTAAAAAAAAAATTGACGTACATTGCAAAGGTTGCTACTGTTCTTATGTTTGATACTGCACCTGATGCTATGCTACCGGCTTTGTTATAAGAATTGTTATTGATCACTAGGTAAGCTCCAAAGAACAGAACTAGTGTGTAAGCTGAGTACATTGTAACTTGTGAAAATCCTAATGAAAGTCCTGTTATTTGTGATCTTTTTATGGAAGTTGATTTGGGTTTTAGTAAAGCTTGGTTGAATGATTGAACTATCTTTTCTTGTGTTGCAAAGGTTGCTATTGTTCTTATGTTTGATACTGCACCTGATGCTATGCTACTGGCTTTTGTTATAAGAATTGTTATTGATCATAATATACAAGCTGAAATTTTGGTTAACAATCAACAATGCAGGTCACTCTACCGAAAGGTTTTCAATTAAAATTATCATGGTGGGGAGTTTACTGATCCAACAGAAGTAAATGTGATGTACGTTAACGGAAGGTTAACTACATTGATGAGGTGAACTATGATTATTTATCTATAATCACCTTGTGTAACATGCTGGTGGAACTTGGTTATTATCAGGATGACGACTTTAGGTTTTTCTATATGCTGCCCAATGAAGACTTGGGACTGGGTTTAAGACCACTGTTAAATGACAGTAATGTGCGCGTGTTGAACAAGATTGCTGAAACTGAGAAATCAATTGATATATATGTTGAGCATATTGATCCTGACTATGATGCATTAAAAAACAGACTTGTCTTTCATCAGCTTTGGCATGAGCAGGTTTGGCTGCAGGTTGAGATGATCCTTTTGAGCAGGTTAAGAAGGAGGTTGAGCATGATGACCCAATTGCAGATATTGATCCAGATGTGTTGAAGCATGCATTTGATTATCGCAACACAGAGGCAGATGATGATTGGTATCATGATCCATATGAAGGGGAGTATGATCCATTATATTCACCCTACTGTTCAGATGATGATTTTCTTTATTATTATTATTATTATTATTATTATTATTATTATTATTATTATTATTATTATTATTATTATTATAACTACTATTATATATAGTAGTATAACTCCGTACTCTCGACTCAGGTGTTCTTGACTTGACCAAGGTTGCTCGTTTACGCTCCAACGTCCATGAACACCTACAAAATAAAAAATAAAATTGATAAATACTAAAAAAGGCCAAAAACTAATAAAAATCTATAAAAACCTGTACTAAATAAAATAAACCGGTACAAGCCTAAAACTAATAAAACTACTGTCTAAACGACTCGAAAACTATACAAACTTTACACTGGAAATAGATGTATTTTACAATACATCAATAAACAATGGTAAGTTGATGTAGTATGTATACTGATGGCTTGAACTTCATGCTTTTTGTATGTAAAATGTAAAATGTGGTTTAGTTATATTAGTGCATATCAGTAGTTGACCCATTTACTTGATCATATATATATATATGTATATATATATATAAATATATATATATATATCATTCCTGATGACCTATGGCCCATTTGAAGTTGCTGATGACCCATGGCCCATTTGTAGTTTCTAATGACCCATGACAAATGTGCAGTTGACTTGATCCACCCAGGTGGGTCATACAGAGGTTGCATATACACACAGAATATGCAAAAGTGTGCTTCCAAATGGGTCAAACAGAGCCTGCATATTTGTCTGCACATATACAGCAGTTCACTTCCCAATGGCTGAATATATGGGCTGCAAACATGCAGCAGTTGACATGCAGTTATGTGCGTGCAAATATGCAGCAGTTGACCTGCATATAAAACTGCATACACACACAACATAAAGCAGTTAACACATCATACAAAACTGCGATTGACTTCCAAATGGTTGGACCTGCAATTGACTTCCAAATGGGTCTGGGTCAGTAGTTGACTTATAAATATTCTACTGCCAACATAAAGCAGTTAACACAACATACAAAACTGCATAGATACACAACACATCCATAACATTTGAAAGTCAACATATCCGAATACAAAAGATTGTAACAAAGTCAACATATCCGAATACAAAAGATTCTAACAAAAAAGAGTACATAAAGGTCACATTGTCATTCCATAAGTGCTTAAACTACAACAAACCATTAACATAACCTACTAACTAGAAGGCCATTGTATTTCATCCTCTTCCTGTTGCAAGTTCTCTTGCTCTCCTTCCACTGACCATACCATAACCTAACATCCCTCATTAGCTGACATTTGTGGTCCATGTTTAAGGATTTCACAATCCATGCACCTTTAGATTTGTCCCTTTCAATGTTCAAAACCCAGTCACATCTAGTCATTTGGGGACTGATACACTTACACACCACACGAAAGGTGACATTGTCATTCCAGTCAATCACTACTTGCCTCCTGTCAAACACGGCATGGTTTTTAACACATATCTTGAAATCATCTTTATATCTAAAGGCTTGACCAAGATAAAAAGGTGGATCTCCAGTTTGATCATCATCAGTCAAACTCTCAGAGTCATCAACATCAGAACTGGAACTAGAAGGTTTGTCAGTCATCATAACAACTGGATGTTTGCACCTGCAACATTATGGCATACAATGCAGTTAATAATCAACAATGCAGCTGTAAATAATGTACAATGCAGCTCTAAATAATCAACCATGGCAGCTATAAATCAGTATTTTCATCACCATATCATCTTTACATTTAAAAGGTTGACCAAGATAAACAATGCATCTTTAATAATGAACAATGGATCATCATCAGTCAACAATCAACAATGCAGCTATAAATTAGTACATACATTCCTAAACCCTAAATTAGTACAGACATACATAGCTAAACCCTAAATCAGTGATGACATACATATCTACACATAAATCTAAACCCTAAATCAGTGATGACATACATACATACATACACAGTAAATCAGAAGAAGAAGAAGAATAAGACAACCTGCAGAAGACGACCTGCTGTGGAGGTTTTATAATGCCGGGTCTTCAATTGGGTGAGAAAATGGATTCAATCAGGGTTATAAATAGATTCAATCAGGGTTATAAAATGGAATTAATCGTATTTAGGGTTTATGGTGAATTGGGGAGAAAAGGGATTCAATCAGGGTTATAAACGAGAAAGAGAAGGTTGGTTATAAATTTTTAGATGATTGGATGAAAATGCCCCTGAGTAAATTGAGAAAAGTTAACTGGGTTAAGTCGTTGAACTGTTTAGGCCTATTTTCTCAAAGATCAAGGAGTGTCCATGCAATTTTTAAAAGATTGGACTGGACAAGCATATTGGCCCAAACCACAGGAACGGTTTTAGTAATTTACTCTATAAATAATGTGCATAATCTATACTTCTATACTACTTAGGGGTGTTTGGGATTACATCTTGAAATAGATTTTTAGATTATTGCGTTTTGAAAACGCAAATAATCAGTTTTTAGTTTTTGGGGTTAAGTTTGAAATCCATTTTTAGGCTACCAAAACGCAATAATCTAAAAACAGTTCATCCCTACTTTTCCAAAACGCATAATCTGTTTTGAAAAATTAATCTCAAACACCCTCTTAATATATAAGGATTTCTATGTGTCACATGTCCCTTTTATTTGATTAGAAAATTAAAAGGAAACCTTTTCACCATATTCACATATTAAAAATAAGCCTAAATTTATGGATGATATCTCAACACAATCATCTTTACAAACGGTTCTCATTTTTTTCCTAACCTATTGAAACTTCTTAGACAATGACATTTATCTTCAATTCAAAAGTACATATAAATGAATGAATGTGACAATACGTGGCTTTTTATTTTCAAATATTCCTTGTGACAAAAACTTTAAAATAAAGGTTCTATTTGTGTAAGTTGTTTTCATAAATGTTCTTTGCATTTATTTGATTTAAGGTTTAAAAAAAATTGTTTATGCTTGCATTGAGGACTTACCCATTCCTTTATCATTGACCTTCCATATATTTTCCCCACCTTTAGCCATCCATTTTGAGCCTTAGCCTTTTCGTTTCCTTTCATCCATTCAGCCCCCACCATGACGAAACCAGGGAAGTGTTAAGGTGTTAAGTAAGCTCTTTGGCAATTTTGGACTTGAAGCATAAGCCGCACATCAAGAATCTCGAACCTCGGTCGTGAAAAGGCTAGAAAAGAAAAGCCATCAAAAGAGCATACCAAGTGTCAATAATCATCCAGCAGAACATCAAGTGTAACCCGTTATACTCGTGGAAAAAAAATAAAAAAAAAGTCTGAATAAAGATGTTGTTGAACTAAAGGAATCCAGAGAGCTTCGAAAGAGAAGTTTTGTAAGACTTTCTAAAGACCAAGTAATCGACCCATCCTAGTGGAGGCTTTTAGGCGGCCTGCGCGCCGAACGATTCATGAGAGTAGGCCACAGTCGAGCTATGACGTCCAAGGAAGATCAACAAAGCCAACTTAGAAGATCTACGAGACTCCAACAACACCTCAAACACTAAACCCGAAGTTAGTCATGGTGGTAGACTCCATTCCGACCCTATCTTTCATCTCACTAAACTAACCCTTGAAAGTCCTTTTGATTCACGTGCATCGCCTCGACAAAAGTACTGGAGTTGTGATTTGCATACAAGCCTATGATTCGTGTTTGTCATCGGGTAGAATTTGAGTGTTTACCCCCAAATAAAACCCGAGTGAAGTAGAGAAGAGAGGAAAAAGGAAAGTGGGAGCACCTTAGGAAGTTTTAGTAGTCTTACCACAAACCAAGCCCGAAATCCCGAGGGTTTATTAAGCGAGACTTTTAGGAGGTAAGTTGAGCTTGGCACATCGAGTAAAACTTACAATTTTTATCTCGTAAAAATTGCCTAAGGTTCGATTTGCTTGAGGACAAGCAAAAGCTTAAGTTTGAGGTGTTATGATGTGCCTAGAAATTGACATGTTTTCTGCACGTATTGTCACCTATCTACACCCGAAATCGTGCTTTTATCTTAGTTTTATATCATGATTTATCTTTCTCTATTGATATTGCAGGATTTTAGGTCAAGAGGTGAAAAGGAGTGAAAAACGACATAAAATGGCACTAACGGACAAGGATTTGAAGACTTCGAAGCTGTGCTAGATGCAACACAGCCGTGCTTACAGCCGTGCTTACAGCCGTGCAACTGTCCCAGGGTCAACAACTCAACATTTTCAAGTCAATAGAAGGTAAAAAGTTAGCTTTCAGTCTTGCACGGGCATGCCAAGGACATGTACACGGCCGTGCCATTAAAGACGTGCTCCCCAAGGCTTCAACCGACCAAGTCTGGTAAACGTGCTGGGCTGCACGGTTGTGCCAGCTCTGAAAACAGACATAATCTGCTTGAAAGGACTCTGCAACAGTACATGTTGTCGAGCATGGGCGTGCCACTCCAAGGAGCACGGGCGTGCTTGGGCTAAAATGCCTATAAATAGAGGCCTCCACTCCACACTTTGAGCATCCCTTCCCATATCAAAAACCAACACTTCTACACGAAGTTTCAGCCATTTTTGGGGCTTGTGAATGTCCTTTGGAGCCTGGGATCACTCCATAAACACCACACTTGAGAGAGAAACAACCCGAAATCACCCAAAACCATTAGAAATCTTCATACAAACCTCACCATGTTTTATACACAAAACCAACCTTGTGAGCTTGTTGTATCAACCATGCTAGGCTAGATTTCTCTTGGTGTTGCTAGGGTGATGATGGAACTTGTAAGAAATAAATAGTTTATCTTTTGTTTAAAGTGGTGTTTTGTGTTTTTAATAATTCTTTCTACTCTAAACTTTGTTTAATGAATTAACTAATTAATCAACTAGTATTTGGTCTTGTGGGTGTTTTGATATGAAGTGGGGGGGACTTATGAGTGTACCCATGGTGTGTAACAACCCATGCACTTGTAAGCTAACCTAATCCCGCAAGTAGTGATTAGCCCATTTGTGGATAGAAATATACACATTTTGTGGCTTAATCCTCTACTATCAAAATCTCACTTAGGGTCGGTACAGTCTTTATACTTGGTCCTAGTGATAAATCAAGACTTGATTATGCGACTTAGCTTTATTGTCTATGTGATGGCTTGGGCGCAAGTCAAGGATTGGTGAAACCCGTGTTGAAAGAAAACGGTCTTCATTTTCTTTCATTACTATATTGCCGCACAATTAGTAATAGGCCAATCACTTTTTGAAAGATTAATTAATTCAAGTAGAGGATGCACGTGTTCTGGTTAGACACGAATTCTCTATGATATTAAGTGGTAGCTTGTTCGGTCATGCTCCGGCCACCGACAAATTATTCATAAAAGTTTAGAGTCATTAGATGTCTATATCGCAACACTGGGAGGTGGGTACTTCAGGGTTAACACAGTCTCGAGTCATCTTCCCCTCATTATTGAGAAGTGAGCTGCCCGATTTGGGAGACCCTCATAAAAAATCTTATGAACACAATTCGTTTACATAGTTATGCAATAATAGACACCTTTAGATAATGTGGTAATACAACTCAAAGGTAAGCAAAAGTGCGCAACTTAAACACACCACTTTAACAAAAGTCTACTATTGTTTCATACGAGGCAACAGTTGATCCCGAAGCAAAACCTTTGTTTTGCTATTGATTTCTCTTATAGTTTATATCTCTCTTCTACTTTTCTTCTTGCATTTTAAAACTCTTTTAGTAATTTTTAGGAAGCTGAGTAGTAAAAATCGTGTCCTTAGATTCGATACTCGTACTTGCACATTTCCATACTACTCACGACAGGTACACTTGCCTGTTGTGTGGGGTCTAGAACGTTGAGCAACTATCGTTTTAGATTATGAATTTAAAACTTGAAAGCGTCCCACTGTTTTCTGACTTAATTCCCTTTTCACCAAGGTTTTTGGCATTTCCACCGGGAACTTGTCGTTTTAAAAGAAAAGAAGTAAAGTCTAGTAAAACCCGCACCACATCTGTGGGTAGATGGAGCGTCAGGATGCTGCCACGTGGTGATTATCACGTGTCTTGTGTCAGGCGCATGAGAGGCTACTCGCGTGCATGCAGCTGATATCATCCTGGAGGACGACACGTGTCGAGCACAGGTATGGTGTATCAGGCGCGTGGAAGGCGAAGAGCGCGAGTGTAACCTAGTGGCAAGTGGACACGTGGCGTGATTCTGAGCGTCCAGATGAAGAGGCAGGACGGTTTGTTTTTCTGAGTGGGACCCATCGCCATAAATGCGATGGGTATAAATACCCCTGAACTCTCTCTCTTTCTTCAATTTTTCCACAAATCCACCAACTTTTCTCTCAAACTTCCCTTGCAATCTTCAAACTTTTCAGCGAAACCCTTGATTTTTCCGACCAATCTTCAAAAGTTCCGGCAGGCAATTGAAGCTTCCGATCAATCTTCAAGTTTTCCGGCAGGTTTTACCAGTTTCCATCCACGTTTCTTTCCTTGGGAGCAGTTCTCAGACTCCATAGCAGAATTCGGAGCAGCCACCGTCCCAGGAGAAAGTGAAGGAGAAGAAGCTCATGTTCAACACCCCAGTGAAGTGGAAGCAAGCCAATTTTCATGAATTTTGCAATGCAATCGAAATTCATTTGGAGTGGGAGCCAGAGTTGCCTACTCCTGGTCAAGCAGTGCTGACCCCCACTGAGGGCAAGATCGCCCTATTCGAAGCCCACTTCCAAAGTGTGCGTTTCGTATTCAAGCCACCTGTTTCCAGATCGACACATTGATGTCGTAGGGGGTGGCTGTGACCTAACTCAGTGCATTCGGGATGCTGAGATTGATTCATTTTGAGGCAAGTTGCCACACCCTAAACATTGAGCCTACTCTTGAAAGGTTCAATTTTTTTACTATATGGCCAAGGATGAAAACTTGGTTCACCTTCAAGGCGCGGCCAAAAGTTGCGCCTGTGGCGTCTACCGCCCCGAAATCCCTACATGACTGGAAGGAGAAATTCTTCTACGTCAAGAGGGGGTGATACCTGTGGTGATGCCATGGAAAGTTCTTGGCGATCGCGAGAGCTCTCCAGAGCGCACAGTGATGGCGGGCTACAAAGAGGAGCAGTGGTTCACTGATTTAACCACTAATGTGTCTCCCCTTAAGGTGGTGACGTGCAAGGAGTCTTTGCTTGTGCTCCTGGGGATGATCCGCCTGCGCTTGAGGCCTGGACAGGAGCCATACATCCAGGATGAAGGTAAGCTGATATTTTAGCGCCCGCCTGTAGGTTTTGAATAAGTGTATTGACTTGTGTTTTTGTTTGCAGGAGTTTCCAAGACGCAAGCCTTCTTGGCATGCGGCAAGGCTAAGTTTAGGTGGAGGGCCCTGCCTGTGGACAAGCCCTCAGTGGTTGAGGAGCTGGTTGGCAGGTTATACCTTCCACAGCTGGAAGAGGATGCTCCCGCACATTTCAACCTTACCAGTGAGTGTCCCTTGAACCATATAAAGGAGTCTGAGAGTACATCTTTGAGTGCAAGGGGCGAAGGGTTGAAGGAGAAGGAAAAGCGCAAGGAGACACCCCCTCTGAGGACACAGATGAGTCACCCAAGAAGTTGGTGACGAAGAGGAGGCGCGTGCAGGACACATCGCAGCATAGTGGGGTCGGCGCACTGGCGAGTGAGAGAGGAGGCGAGGGGACTGAAAAATCTAGCCCCGCCAAAAGTACTGACCCCAAGATGAAGGAGACGTTTCCTCAGCTCTCCTTCAGTATCACTGCCCCCTACGCGCATGCCGATTCTTCAAAAGACCGTTCCTTGTAAGTTTCTTGTTAACTCTTGAATTTGTCGCATAAATTTTTAGCCTTTATTCTCAATTTATCTGTTTCTCTCGCAGCGGTAGCGCCCAAGATTGTACCCTCCTCTCCTATTCCTCCAACTCTGACTGAGGAGTAGATTGCCAAGAAGCGTATGGCAGAGAAATTACTTCATTTTAAAAATGAGAAAAAGGAGGAGCGGTTGCGGAGAGAGAGGAAAGAGGCTCAGGCCAAGAAAAAGGCCGATGAAGCCTCAAAGAAGTTTGAGGAGGAGAGGTTGGAGGTGGAGCGGATACGCCTCGAGAAGGAGAGGGCCGTGGCGGAGAGGCTCCGCCAGGAGAAGGAGAAGGCAGAGAAAGAGGCGGCAGAGGCCAAGAAACGGGTCGATGATGCCGCCAAGAAGAAGATTGTTGAGACCTCCCCAGCAGGAGGCGCTGGGGGTGGTAGGGATGTTTTGGTCCTGACGGGTGATGCGCCGTCTAGCCTGCAGGGTAGGGGGATCTCCGGGTCCGCAAGTTTGAAGACCCCCTCGGGGTTGTTGAAGAAGGGTGGGGTGGCCACCTCCTCGAGTTGCTCCGAGGGTGATGCAATCTGGCGCCCTCGTTGGAGTATACGCAAGAATACTCGCTTTGCCAACCCTCTTTTGGCAGAGGAGTTTGTTGTAGAGGTTGCCTTCCTAAGGAGAGGGTATACCAAGATGGGCTTGAGCGTTCGGCCCTTATCTCTGATATCTGCATGAATCAGGCCCTTCAGTTTGCTGCCATTGATTCTTTGAAGAGACGCGATGCTGCCATTTAGAGCAGCATCACTGATTTTAATGCTACGAGGGCCACACAGGCTGTAAACACCCCAGTTTTAGACCTAGAATTTTTCGCGCTTAAAACAATGAAAATGAATAACAATTATGCAGAACAGAAAACCGAACCACTATGTATATATAATATCATTAGAACGCATATCAAACCAATACGCGATACGAACCCACACACGAACCCGACTCGCGATGGGTGGTTAATCATCTCTAGGGACATGTGTCACTTCCCATATGGTGACACATGCCCCCATATTATGTTAACACCTCAACACACATTGGTTATGAAGACCCCATCTACCTAGCTTCCCTCACACTCTTCCCTTATTCCCTATTTTTTTATATCTCTCACAAGATATTGTTCACACACAGACACACATACGTTCAAAAGAGAGAGAGAGAGAGAGATCTAGTGGAAAAAGAGAGGAATACAGGTGGAAATTCCGGCGATTATTCACGATGAAGATCCGGCCACGCCCCTCCTCTCCCCCACGACATCAATCCCACACCCCACAACCATTCATGTTACCACTAGAGAAAGATATGGTAAAGAGAGAGACAGAAAGCTAGAGAGAGTGGGAAGACCGGTGGGTCTCCGGCTAATAACGGTGGCACTGCTGCCACACCTTGACACACACACGTGAGAAAAAAGAGAGAGAGAATCAGGAGATCAAGAGAGAGACGACGACAGAGAGACAGAGGCGTAGAGAGAGAAAGAGAAACAGAGAGAGAGAACAGAGGAAAGAGGGAGATCGAGTGAAAGGGAAAATGGAAACCGACCATGGTCTTTGGCCGGTTAGACTTGCTCCAGCGACGGAGGGAAGGGATTAAGGACAGCAGCGGCCATGATTGTTGGGTACGAGTACGAGTTCTGAACTGATCAGTAAATCCCGATAACATCTCATCCCTTCCTCTTCTTTTACTAATCATTCTTAGCTATCTTAATGGTGGGATTGGTGTGAGCTTTATGATGGATTAGGTGTGGTGAATGGCGGTAGTAGGTTTGGTGATGATGATGGCTTTGGTTTGGTTACAGGATGAATATTGAAAGCAGAAGGTTTGGTTATGGTTGAAATGTTGAATGAATGATGACGGTAAGGTTACGGGTCAACAAAAGTCAAGTCTAGTCAATGTTTGTCAACCCAGTCAACTAGATGGTCAACAACCAGTCAAGCTGGTCAATGAAAGTCAACAAAAGGCAAACCGGGTCAACTGGTTGGTCAACAGTCCAGACATGTCAATATCAGTCGAAGAACAGTCAACCAAAGAATCTAAGAGGTACAATCGCGAGGACCTAGACCATTCTAATATTAGTATTTAGTACGGCTAACACGTGTGGGACTGTAATGAGTATCATGGACCCGGACTCGGCCCGTTGAACAAACCTAGGTAGTAATGAGACTTAATAAAACTAAAAGAGTGAACTTACAAATATACCTATTATGAAACTAATATAAAATGTGTGAGCATTTATGAGTTATAAGACTTGATTTAGTGTAAACAGGATAGTGACGAGGATGGAGATATAGAGACATTAGCATGGATCGTGAGATATTGGACATTAGGATTATCCATATTGTGGACATGTGATCTGTACATAATTGATTGGATATTGTATAAGACATAAAGGAGATTAGGACTTTGAACTTGGGGACTTATTATTTGGACATTAAGAGACAAAATATAATTCGGTTAGGATGTATGGTGATGTGGGACATGATGTGCAACTTGGTTAGATGCAAATCGATATACACATGAACTTAAGATGAATGATATAGTCGCTATGATATCGACATAATACAAGATTGAATGAACCAATTTATTAGACTGAGAAGTAACTTTGAGACAATGGACGATTAAACTCAACCACATGAATAGATAAATAAAAAGCGATATTAAAAACTAGAAGAGTCCTAGCTTGTCCACACGTGTAACCGTGATGTTTGGTTACACCCACTAATGATTGTGATTATCATAGGACCTTGTGTGCCAGGAATAGATGGGCTTCCGACTTTGGAAACTATGTGACGAGGTGACATGATACGATACGCTACTAAGGTGAGTTCCGTGAACCTTCCCTTCTTTTTGTGTTTAACTATTTTGGGGTAAATGCATGCTTCGGTGTATGAACCAGTTTGATGTGACAAGGTGCCCCCGAAACCAGATTCACACTCATTAACCCAAGGGATTGGGCCACTTAAATGTATAGGTAGTACTACTTGGGGAATCCCCCACGCACAGTGGATCCAGAAGCCTGGAAAACCATCCACTGAGGTCTGCGGACCGTTGTGGCATATATTTTGCCATGGGAATCCATAATGGGAGTTGATGGATTCAGTGTTAGGTTTGAGGTGTGACTTGTACATCACCATGGGTTGTGTTATGTGAACTTGCTTTTGAGATGACAAACTTGTTTTGGATTTACTTAACTATTTACACGGACTCACCAGCGTAATTGTTGACTCAAACTCTTTTTAAGCATGTGTTCAGGTACCGTTATTGGACTAGATTGGAAATGAGGTACGAGTTATAGATAATCAAGTATGGAACGCTATGAAGACTATTCTACTTGAGGATTAGAGCTAAGCTTGGATAAATATCACTTCGACTAGCGGACTTCATCTCCAAAGAAGCTTCGACGAGTGCCACGACTCGTCCCTGCAATAGTTGTGGATTTAACTATTTATTATATATTTAAGTTTTAATGTAATATTTACCAACTAGAAATTGTATAAACATTAAATGTTAGTCATCGTTGCTTCCTTTGTGCAAGTTTGGTATCAATATGCTATTTCGTCTAGCCCCCTCCTGGTCGGGGTGTTACACAGGCGGAGAGAGAGGCGAAGCTCAAGTTCGAGATTAAGCGGTACCACGGCCGTGCCTATGCGGCCGAGGACAAGGTTAAGCTCATCGAGCAAAAGCACGCAGCGGCCCAGAAGAGGTGGACCGAGTCTTGCACTCGCACCAATGATGATATGATGAAGGCCTGGGAGCACATTCAAGTTTCAAATAACGAGAACTCCCGGCTGCGTGCGAGTCGCCAAGGGCCATGCCAAGGTCCTCGCGGAGAAGGATTCGGCAGTGGCGGAACGCGGTCAGAGCTCCAGATCAAAGACAAGGAGCTCATGACCATGACTTCGCGCGCTTCGCTACTAGAGACTGAAAATATCTCCATCATGAAGGTGAAGGAGGACCTTGAAGTGGAAAGGGCTTCCCTGGAAGAATCCCGCAATGCCGTAGTTCAAGAACCTGAAAATGCGAAGGTCTTGCTTGACCAATCTATTGCCTCCTAGGAGAAGGCACAAGAGGCTATGAACTGGGTGCTGAGTTGCTGACCGCCGGCGTTGATGGGTAAGTAACCTGTAATTCTTCCCCTTTACTTTTGTTATTTATGAAAAACTGTCTAACACTTGGTACGCGTTTTGTAGATCTTCAAGCGCCTCTAGAACGAGCCTAAGCTCGGTGACCAGGTTGTCGCGATTGCTGCCGCTGCTCGCGCCTATGAGTTTGGTGACGGGTTCGATAGTGGCTTCCACCACTGTTTAAACGGCGGACAACTTGATGAGGTGGAGCAATATGGCAGGCCCCTGAAGGAGGAATACGAGGCGGAACTTGCTAAGTTTGAACAAGTTGAGTTCCCTATCTTTCAGGTGGTTGCAGACTGCCGCTGTCATGCAGACCCAGCGGGTGCCCTCCGTTACTTCATTGAAGAATATGACCGTTTGGGTGCGGAGGCGCAAAATAGGGCGGAGCAAAAGGAGGCGGGGCACTTGGAGAGCGAGCACCAAGCTGCTAAAGGGGAAGGTGCCTCTGGAACTGCTCATGATGACGATGATGAAATACAACATATTGATTATGACGGCTCCGAGGAGCGCAGATCTTGTTTGTAACTTTTTGTATATTTTTTTTTGGTATGTAAATATCCAGGTTTTTAAGTCCCATGTTTTGAATGAAAGTGCTTATTCATATATGTTGTATTTTACTACATTATTATGTTTTAACTTGTTTAACTGGGGGAATCCCCCAGTGTTAAGTAAAACATTCACATGGCTTCGCATACCAGCGTTAGGTGTTGAATAACCATGCGCCTTGCAGACAGTAGCGCTAGTAAGGAGTAGGATAACAGATATATATATATATAAAGCAAAATTTTCATTGATTGGATAAGTACATAGGCTCAGTTGGCTGGGATTACAAGGAAATTACATATAACACGCGTGAAGTTGTGTAGCATTCCAAGATTTCGGGATGGGTGTACCATCTAATTTTTCTAGCGTGCATGCACCCTTTCTGAGGATTTATTGAATCTTGTATGGCCCTTCCCAATTAGGGGCCAATTTTCCTTGCTGCTCTGCGTTGCAAGCTTCGTTGATGTGGAAGACGTAGTCTCCAACGTTGAACTCGCACATCTTGACGCGCTGGTTATAGTAACGCTCCAATTGTTTTTTGTATTTTGTTTCTTTGATTGCAGCGAGTTCGCGGCGCTCTTCAAGCAAGTCTAGATTTAACCAGAGCTCTTCATCATTAGTTTCTTTGTCTACCATGAGTACCCTTGCGTAAGGACAACCAATTTCGGTGGGAATGACCACCTTGGAACCATATGTGAGACTGAACGTCATTTCGCCATTGCTTGTTTTGGTTAGAGTGCGATGAGCCCACAAGACATGCGGAAGTTCATCCACCTAACCCGTGCGTTTGGTTCCGAGCCACGCTTTGATCCCTTCCACAATGATTCTCTGTTTTATTTTTCCACTTGACCGTTGCCTTGTGGGTGCGCGACTGAGGTGAAGATTTGGTAGATGCCGAGTTGCGCCAGCCATTCTTGTAAGTGTTGGTCCGCGAATTGCGTTCCGTTATCGCTCACAAGCTGCAGTGGAAGGACGAATCTGCAAATGATAAACTCCCAAATGAATTTCTTAACAGGCACTAGGTCATTCTTGGGGTGTAGGGTGTTTGGCACATGACACTGGCAGTTACCGCATTTGCGGAGTTCCTTGACAGCGTCCAGGTGCATTCCCGGCCAATAGTACCATGCGTTCATAAGCTTTGCGACTACCGTTCTAGGCCCCACGTGCAAGCCGCGGATTACTTCGTGAATATCTCGAATGAGGAAGGATGCGTCTGCGGAGTCGACGCAGTGGAGTATTGGCCCGAGGTAAGATCGACGATAACGTATTTAGTCAGTCAGCTGATAATGGAGAGCCTTGTATTGGATCTTCCAAGCCTCTGATTTATTGTCAGGCAGGGTTCCGGAGGCCAAGTAGGCTTTGATTGGCGTCATCCAGGACGCGTTGCCTGTTTGGATGACGTTTACTTGCCAGAGCGGGACGGGGGCTGATTTACACTTCGACACGAACTTTCTTTGCCCATGTGTTTCAAAGACCGTAGAGGCCATTTTGCACAGCGCATCTGCTGGTTTGTTCTCGTTTCATGTATTGTGGACGACCGTGCACGAGTCGAACTTGCACATCAGCTGTTTGGCCTATTCCAGGTAAAGGGCCATTGTTGCGTCTCGCGCGTCATAAGTCCCATTAACCTGTCACGCGACAAGTAGTAAGTCCACATGCGCTTCTACGTGCCTGGCCCCCATTTTTTCCGCAATGCGGAGGCCTGCCAGCAGCGCTTCATATTCCGCTTCATTGTTAGTACTCTTGAAGTCCAAGCGAATAGCATATGTAAACACTCGTTTATCTGGGCTGATAAGGCGAAGGCCCGCACAAGAATCGTCATCATTAGAGGCCTCGTCTGATGTGAGAGAAAGCATGATTTGTCCTGCTGGAAATACACGTGGCGCGATGTGATTGAGCGCAGATGGCGCTCCTCCTTGACACAATATGGTTGACCAGCTGGTGGCGTCTGACGTGACGTCTGACAGCAGGTGGACATGCCTGCACAGTGCTTCTGACGTGTACTGTTCACAGCAGCATGGGGGGAGCATGGAAGTAGTCATATCACTGTTCCTTGTCAGGGGTTGTTGGACCACCCCTGACACGTGTTGGTCTCTGGTTGGTGCAGAGCCTGTTGAGCATCTGACCGGATCCTCTTCATTCTTGATCTTTTGTACATCCGCGTACAAAAAGCTGATGTCAGTTGAATATTCCGCGCATACATCCACGCGCGGAGATTACTTTGTGATGGTAACTCACCTAGCTGATGTGATCCTGCGCATGGGCTTGTTAGCATGCGCGGGTTTGGTTCCGCGGACATCAGGGGACTGATGTCTGCCATTCTCAAGTATTTTTCCGCGGACTCCTTATAGGTGATGCATTTTATAGGATACGAATGTTATCCGCACCAGGATTAGGTACCATGTCCCTTCAGAATAACAATACTCTTTCAAGTTTCAATATACAAGAAGTTTTAATTACACATTTCACAACTATTGCCATGACTATTTTTATATATTTGTAATTGCAGTGTTTCGTTACTTGTAAAATACTTAAAGTATATAAAAATTGAATAAAGGCTAAATGCATAAAAACGGACGGACGATTACTAGTTATGAACAAACTATAGAGACAACCATCTGGGGTAGCCCAGATGGCCACTCCAATGAGGGGTCGGAAACATAACCGTAAGGTTGTGGGTTCGATTCCGAGGGGGGGAGGGTTTACCCACATTTAGTGGGGTTCCCGCCCGGGTTGCCAGTCTCCGGGCCACGTGCGTAGAAGGGCGAGGCAGTCTGGCCGGCTCCTCTTTCAGGGCTTAAATGCCCACTGCGAGGTTCGACCCCGGGGCTGGAGGTATTCACCCCATGCGGTCCACCGCTGGGACGCCGTCCAAAAAAAAAAAAACAAACTATAGAGACAAATGATGTAATAAATATAAATGCTAACATAAGTTTCAAAAGAATATATTTGTAATTAACTAATTATTTATTTTATTAATTTATGAAATAAGTTTTAACGAAAAGTAAGAAATATGAACATAATCAACGTTATTATTCAACTTTAAGAACTAAGATTTTTTATAGAAGAATTAATAAAAAGACTTCAATGCACCATTCAAATGCATTATGTATGGTTGTGAAAATAACATTCAGATGGTCCCAGAACAAAATGATTTGACTTTTCTAACTATATTGACCAAATACCATGGTTGATGAACAGTTGAATTAAAATTGACTCAAGTTGCCTGTGTGCTGTTTCGGAAACTTCATTGCTATCTTTTTGTCTACCAAAAAAGAATTTAAGGTCCTTTTTTCTATGACTCCTTTAGGTTTTGAATATGCATGTGATTTATGTCAACTTGGGTAATATGTAGCATTATCTTCTTTTTTGTCTTTGAACGGAAAAAAACGACTTTATATATAAAGCGCCTGCAAACAGCTGGAAATACACCTCAATGTCCTAATGGAGCAGAAAAACAACAGTAAAAAACACCAAAAAAACAAGACAATTAAACATATTTAGCCACATATGTAGTAGTATATAATAAAGTTCATCGGACAACTGCATATTTCTCGGGTGTTAATTTTAGACTTGACACGGTTATACGAACTTGTAGGAACCGTTCGCATATAAATAAAAAAAACTTTATTACGATTACAAACAAAATGAAAGTAAAAATTACAACTGAAAAAAATAATCAAAATACAAGAAAGGAGTAGAAACAAAATGTTGTGACTGAGAATCGTGTTGAACACGTGGCCCTTAAAACAAATTCCAAGTCTATTACGAGAGTTCATTTTGTTTCCCATGGTACAACAATTGAAGCAGAAGTACTGCCGGTCTTGGCTTTAAAACCTAAAGAGTACCTTGAAGATTTTGAAGAAGAAGAACAATATGTCGGAGTGTTTTAAAGAGGATTCTGTGAAATTGGTGTATCTCCAGACTCCTTGCTTTATAGTGGAGTCTTGAGTCAAATCGGTCAAAGAAATTAAAGAAGAAATTCAAAGGGCATTGAACGTCTTCAATGCTATTTAATTATGTTTTAATTACTAACTGTTACTGTTTGACTCGTTTGTTGCAACTCACAGACTGAAACAGCACCTACTGGAAGTTACGCGTCTCTACGCACATGCCAGACCTGCGGGCCCACGTGACACGTGAATCATGTTTTACGTCAGACGCAGATCAAGCCTGCAGATCTACGTGACATGTATTTTACATTCTACGTCAGATGCGTGCCATCTGGAAACCTCCTCGCGTGTACTCGTGTGCGAGGCATCATTGACCTGGCACCCACGTGCCAACTTAGAAGCCTCTGCGCAGACCAGGGACGCCACCTGGTCTTCCACGTGTACTCGTACGCCACATGTCACTTGGTCTTCACCACCCAGGTTCTGTTCCATGCGCACGTGTTCAAAAACACTAAGGCGGCTCGCGGTGATGCGAAGTGCAAAGTGCGCCACACTGCGCCCCATCGTTGCGTGTGTGAGTCCCTTCGCGAGTCCACTAGTGTGTGCTTCCATGAAACAATATGGAAGGACTGTTACCACTTATAAATACTTCAAATATTGTTTCTCCACCAATGTGGGACAAGTTCACTTGTCCACTAACTTCCAATTTCCAGCTTTGAATGTTTTATTCACCTACCTTTGAGCATCGATATATCATTCATCCTAGCTCCATTTTGGACGTGGTTTGGTTCGTTGCGAAGCTCTCACAACATAGAACATAACCCGCGAAGAAATATATAAATAAGCCTCAGTTTCAAATATACATTTTAGTTCAAAGTTAGAAAAAACTAATTTTCCTATATTTATGAAAATACTCTTTTCACCTAAATTTCCAACATAACTTTAACACAAACTTTATGGGTTTGAGTTTAATGTGAATGGATTAAAGTCAATTTTTGACCAAAACCACTAACAACTTTAACTATAAGATCTAATGGGTTTGTGCATACACATTTAGTTTTACACTTGTTTTTTATTTAAAAAAGGAGATGACCGCCAAATACACTAATCAGATGACAACACTATGACATTTAAATTGTTCATCAAGTTTATAAATTAACATGGTAATGTGTTTATGTCATGAATTAATAGGATTGAGTATTTTCATATTTTGTGACAATTTTCTTTAGAGAAACAAGAAATTAGCATATACCGTTTTAAAATTTAAACATAATTACTTAAATGTAATTACGCTTTTTTTGTAAATTTATAATATTAGAACTAGATTATATTATATCCCAGAAGCTTTCCGATATATATAAATCTAATATGAAGTGATAAAATATGTGTTATGACGTAATTTAGAAGTTAATGTACTATAATATAAGAAAACAACAATTTTGATCATGTAAATAAGAACGAAAATGTATATTAAAAAGAAGATGTTTGTTTGAATGAGGAGCAGAACTAGAAACAACCATGTGTGAAGTCCCTACATAGCCGCTTCCTCCGCATGTCTTTTTTTATTGGTTCTGAAGGTAAGTCGCTTAAAACTTAGAGAGGCTACACAAACACTTCCTCCGTATAAACACCTACACCTAAACGTTGTTAGTGTTATTTTTAGCTTTTTAGGTGTGTTGTTAGTGTTATTTTTAGCTTTTTAGGTGTGTTCAAAGTCGATGTGATTTTCCCTTCAATTTATTTATAACTAATCCCCAACTCTTTAAGCTTGTTCCATAATTTGAAGAGTGATTGTGTACAGAGCTGCAAATGAACTGAACTTTCAGCAAACAGTTCAAAAATGTTCGGCGGGAAGTTCGTTTGTGTTCGTTTGTTCGTTTAATAGATGAACGGACATGAACAATGGTCGTGTTCGTTCGTTTTATGTTCGTGAATGTTCGGTAACGTGTTTGTTTATGTTCGTTTGTGTTCGATAGTTTGATAGGGTTTTTAATTTTGATATTTTCTTTTATGTTTATTTATTTTACCCAAATAAATAATATACATGAGGTAAAGATATGACTATATGAATTCAATAAACCTATTTTAGTATCCACACTCATTATATGTTTTTCCACCTTCTAGCGTCGACGCCCTCCGCCATGCACCTCCGACACCCTCCTCCATTCACCTGTGATGCAAACATAGTGTTTTGAGAGACTACTTTATTATGTTTACTAATATTATGTTAAGTAATAAGTATGTTTGAATAATTAAGTTATATTTTGGGTGGTTCTAGCTAATGTCTTACTGTATGTAAATTCGATCTTATTTGAAAGTTAATATATGTTCGTTTGTGTTTGTTTCTGTTCATGAACACTTCTTTTTGTTCGTTTGTGTGCATTAATGTTTGTTTGTGTTTGTATTCGTGTGCGTTCATGCATGAACGCTTGTTTGTGTTCATTAATATTTGTTTGTGTTTGTGTTCATGTGCGTTGATGAACAGAAGTAGTTACAAACGAACACAAACACAAGTGTTTTTTTTAACAAACGAACACGAACAGAAAATCTCGTTTACCAAGTGTTCATGAATTGTTCATAAACAAATAATTTTCTTAACAAACAAATAGAAACAAGGCCTTATCCGTGTTCGTTCTGCCCTAATTATATATTAGCAAAAGAACTCCCGAGTGTTCTAAACGTAATATTTTATTCAACATTTATGATTTGCAACATATTTGGACACTTTTCTTTAATAAAAAGAAACTTTTGATTATAAAAACGAAAGAGTAATGATAAAGTTAACTATTAAAATCCGTCTGATCACTACAAATCTTATTATATGTTAATTACTTTTAATATGTTCACATACCATCTCAATTACACCTCATTCATCAAAAATATATATTTTAACATTCTGGTAGGTGTGATATAGTGGCGGTGGTAATTGGCATTTGGATGGTGATATGGTTGTGGTCTTGTTTATATATCATTAATAACAAATAATATATAATAACTTTTAAAACAACATATTTAAAGAATTCTTATTTAAAAATAATATTCAACCAATGTGAAAGGTAATAGTCCGATTGTTTGGAATAAAAATTCTAACCAAACTCATAATATGCTAAAGACTTTACAATAGTATAATTTTCAAACGTAGACCCTTCTATCATCCCGCGTCCTTCGCCTTTATAAATGCTCGTCCCTCAATCTATTTTCAACATGATCCAAGTGTCTCTCTCTTACAAACACACACACACACACACATAATACACATAGTTAAACAACAAGCATGGTGCTATCAAGAACCGTTCATTCAGAGTCCGATGAGTCTCTACACTCAACATTTGCATCTCGATACGTTCGCACTTCTCTACCGAGGTACGGAGCCCGATCGGCCAGATCTAAGGCTTTCCTTATTTTTTTTAACGACAAATGTTACATTTATTATGTTTTATACAAAATTAATCTAAACTACACCGTTATTACAGGTTTAAGATACCCGATAATTCGATCCCTAAAGAGGCTGCGTATCAAATTATAAACGATGAGCTGATGCTTGACGGGAACCCGAGGCTGAATCTAGCGTCGTTTGTGACGACGTGGATGGAGCCTGAGTGTGATAAGCTTATGATGGCCTCGATCAATAAGAATTACGTTGATATGGATGAATATCCTGTCACTACTGAACTCCAGGTATCGTTATTATTTTCTTATTCTTAATTTTATGACTCCTAGAAAATTGTCGTGTTTCTGATCATCAACATTTTTTTAATAAACTTCACGTCGGAAATGGTTGAAATTTTTTGCAAATCTTTTTTGTATGAAAATCTACAATTTTGCAAAGATTTTATAGTAAAACAAACGGCAACAAATATATACATACCTTTAGTGACGGATCTAGAAGAGACGTTGAGGGGTAACACAGGTAAAAATATTTTGGTCAGGGGTATCAATAAAAAATTACATGAAAAACGTACCCTAAGTTGAGGGGTGAGAGGTAGCACAATCTACCTCTCACCCCTAGGTCCACCCCTGCGTAAGTTTATTCAAAAGAAATATATGCATTCTAGATCTCTCTCTAAAATCATTATGTATAAAAAAACCATTTTAATTTAGTGTAACAGATGATTTAATTATACTGTAAAATATTGCCAAAAAGGAGAATATATTGTGTTAAATTCTATCGCCGAAAGCCGGTCAGATGAAATGAATTCTGAATATAATATTTGGTCAATAAAGAAAAAGAGATATATGAACGGGCATAATTCTCCGTTAAAAAAAAATGAACGGGCATAAAATATATTAATGATACTTGATTCATAAATCATAACCTCTTGAGTTTGGTAACAAATTTAACCTTTTCGGTTGTCATGTCATTTACCACCACGTTGCGGTTGCTATTATAGGACTAGAAGTCATTTAATTTGTTACGTCTTCATTCTTTTATGTGACCAAATTTCATATTATTGTAAAAATATTTATGGTCCCTGTCAATATTTTGACAATGGTATCACAAGAACAAGTCAACATATCTAATTAGAGTTAACTTGATGTCAAAATATAATTCTTTAATATCGATTACTTTTGTAATTAACAATATACTATTGTCAATAGTACTACTGTTTTCTGATCAAAGAACTATAAAACATTAAACAACTTTCTTATAATAATTCAAAATAATAGGGGTTTTTTAATGCTCCGTATATCGATAATTTATTTATATTAACTATTTCTTTGATTAATATTTTATTATATTAATTATACCGGCCAATAAGCATGCGACATACATGTATTTTTTACGAGTTAGCAGATATTTTTTTTTACAAGGAGTTAACAGAATAATGTATAAATGGTTTGGTTCAAGAGATCATTGGATCTCACAACTCACATACAACGTAACGAGTTGGTCACGCTAATTTTTTTTTTTTTTTTGGTTAATGTATTCCCCTTTTTGTTAATGTAAAATTTATTATATATCGAAACAGTATAAAACTATATCAGTTTTACAATCACTCTCGTTTCATTTCCAATAATTTTCGTTGGATAAAAAAGTTCATATATCAGTCCAAAGACATCATCATTAAACAAACAACCTTTCAAATATGTGTTTTCTTTTTTTCTTTAAAAAATCTTAGTTCTTAACTAACTCTTAAAAAATCGAATTTCTTATTAACCTTTCAAATCAAACGCAATAAAAAATTATCCATGGTACCTTGTTAATGCTATCACGCACTAGCTATTATTGATTTATTGGTAATGTTGGGTCATGGCCGGTCATAAAGTATATTAATAACGAGATATGCTATGATAATTGATATGAATACTTTAGTCAATGGACAGCACGATATTAAATGCAAACTTTGTTTTTGAATAAGATAACAAATAAAGATATTTAGCTTATTTAATTGTAACTTTCTGGTTTAAGCCTTTTATTTTGTCTATTGTTTATTAGACTAGTGTACTTAAAAAAACTAATTTAGCTGTTCAGATGGTAGTATATAGATCAATTGATCTTGATTAGCTTTCATTTGAAACCTTAACGATACAAAGCCAAGAAAAAATCTGGATTCGGAAACAAAACCGAACCGAAAAGTCCAAATAGTTTAACTAATTTGATTAATCGATAAATATCAAAACCAAGAGATGAATTTAACATTAGGAATAGCCAAACTCAAATACCATCACTGCGAAAATAATGCATTGGTTATGCATAGTAGGATAGGTGATAGTGAAGCATGTTCGGATAATATTGTAATTGTATATGTGAGTAAATTGCTTATATTTCGGAAAAATTCACTGAATTGACTTGAATTAGAAATTTTTAGTTCTACAAAACAAAATGTTGTTCAATAAATTAACTATTTATTTATTTTTATCATAATTGATTGTATAATTATATTGTTACATGAATGCAGAATCGTTGTGTGAACATGATAGCAAATCTCTTCAATGCACCACTTGGTGACGACGAAACAGCTGTCGGGGTTGGAACCGTAGGCTCATCGGAGGCAATCATGTTGGCCGGACTTGCTTTCAAAAGAAAATGGCAAAACAAAATGAAAGCTCTTGGCAAACCTTATGATAAACCCAACATTGTGACCGGTGCCAACGTTCAGGTAATTAAAAAGTTTCATTTCTTTTTCATTAGACGTTAGTAATTTTAAACTTTTTAATTTTGCAATTTACTCGTTATTATAATTTGATAATACTATCCATAAATAATTAGGTTTGTTGGGAGAAATTCGCACGGTATTTTGAAGTGGAGTTGAAGGAAGTGAAACTGAGTGAAGGTTACTATGTGATGGACCCTGATAAGGCTGTGGAGATGGTCGATGAAAACACCATCTGTGTGGCTGCTATTTTGGGTTCCACCCTCAATGGTGAATTTGAAGATGTTAAGAAATTAAACGACCTCTTAGTTGAGAAGAACGCTCAGACAGGGTACGCTTGCCCATTAATATTTTTAGATTTATTTTTATCACGTACTTCTAGAAATTTGGCAATTTCCTACGCAAATATTCTGATATTCGTCAGAAATTAGTAGGAAATCACCTCATTTCCTATCAAAGTACTTTTGTGGGAAATTAGTCTATGTAAAAAAAATACCGACAAAATTCTCACAAAAATATATTCCGAGACGTAATCTCCAACCAATTTTATTTTTTCTGAAATTTTCATAGGAAATAAACTTATTTTCCAGTAGTTTACTACAACATCATTATTATCAACGTTGTTGTGAACGAAAAATTCATCTCGCGACAAAACTATTTTGTGATGATTGTTCGTATCTTATGAAACTTGAAATGCGAATAATGTAGATGGGATACCCCAATTCATGTGGATGCTGCAAGTGGTGGTTTTATTGCACCCTTTATTTACCCTGAATTGGAATGGGATTTCCGGTTGCCATTGGTAAAGAGTATAAATGTTAGTGGTCACAAATACGGTCTTGTTTATGCTGGAGTTGGGTGGGTTATTTGGAGGAACAAAGAAGACTTGCCTGAAGAGCTCATCTTTCATATTAACTATCTTGGTGCTGATCAACCTACTTTCACTCTCAACTTCTCTAAAGGTAAGTTTAAAGTCTTAAGTATTGGTATTTACTATTTAGTGTTTGGATAAACAAATTTACTTCTTGTTATTGGATTTTAACATAACCTTAATTATTGATTTTTTTTTCAGGTTCTAGTCAAATAATTGCTCAGTACTATCAGCTCATTCGATTGGGTTTGAGGTTAGTTTACATCTTTATATCTCCTTGAACTTATATCTCCTTGAACCACACCAGGGTTGGCCCTATACCGTCTTAATTAAGGTTTTGGGTTGAGGTTATACTCATTATTTGACACCACTTTCTTCCCTTGTTAGCGTTGAATCGAACATTTTATTACATCATTTGAAGTTAGTCATTAGAAAAAATATCATGAAAAATGTAATAAGACTTGTATCACATAAACTAGAATGATAAATTTCATCCAACTTTGGTTGAGTCCCCAAATTAGTTGTGCCGCCCCAAAATCAAACTAATTACATGTATAGTGTTATTACTAACATTTGTACAATTAATATGTAATAATGATTAGGGATACAAGAACATCATGGACAACTGCCAAGAAAATGCAATGGTCCTAAAGGAAGGATTGGAGAAGACCGGACGCTTTAACATTGTCTCTAAAGACAATGGCGTCCCACTTGTGGCCTTTTCACTAAAAGACCATAGTGAGCACAACGAGTTTGAAATATCAGACATGTTAAGGCGGTTCGGGTGGATTGTGCCAGCTTACACAATGCCACCCGATGCCCAACACATCACAGTTCTGAGGGTGGTGATAAGGGAAGACTTTTCAAGGACACTGGCTGAACGCCTCGTGACTGACATCGTGAAGGTGCTTCATGAGCTTGATACGTTACCGGCTAAAGTCAATGCTAAGATAGAGGTTCGTGAAGAGAAGGGGCTAGAGGTCACTAAAACAGAAATAAATAAGCAAAGGAAGTTTACCGATGCTTGGAAGAAGTTTGTAGCTGACAAGAAGAAAACTAACGGAGTGTGTTAGATGTGGTTAATTAATATCTTGTTTTGAAAATTTTAATAATGAATTTTAATTGCGTATTGTGTAACGTTTGCATTGGAACGTATATCAAACCCATCTAATAATGGATTATTTTTTGTGAGTTTAATACATGGTCTTTGTTTGGTGATGTTTGTTACAATTTTCTAAATTAATAAGTTTTTAATTGACCACCCACCCTTGTGGTGGAGTGGTATAAGGTGATGAGGGAGAGACACTTGACCCTTGTGGTCATGGGTTCGACTCCTGAGCCAGCCAGGTTTTACCGGTTCACTACCGTCGTGTCTTCGGGCGGGTATGCGGACCGGGTTTTCCCTGGAATTGGCACACGGGTGGGCTAGGGGCTCTCGTGTGTGCGGGTTGGGCCGCCGCGAGGCTCGTAAGTTCGGCTCCGAGTCTGTGGGCTTCCCTTTGCCAATGGGGGCCGCGTACGAGAGTACCCGGCGATTGTTTAGTTGGCCGTTCAAAAAAAAAATAAGTTTTTAATTGTCTTGGTATTTTTTTTGGGCTTGTAGTGTATTCATGATTTCTTACTGTCTGTAGTTTAGTGCATGTTTGGCTCTCCATTTTCCCACCTCCTTATGACTTATGACTTTTAGGAAAAGTCATAAGTTAAAATGAGAGTGTTTGGATGATGGATTGAAAATGAGCTTTTGTGTTTAGATTAAGGAGAAAAGGAGGTGGAAAAGGAGAAAAGTCAAAAGTTAGAATTTGTGACTTTTGGGATTAAGGAGATAAGGAGGTGGAAGAAGGAGAAAGGAGAAAAGGAGATGGAGAGTCAAACATGCTCTTAGACTGAAAATGAGTAAAAAAAATTAAAATAGAGAAAAATAAAGTTATTTAAAAACTATGTGTTTTAATTATTTCAAGACTGAATTTAATAGGAATTCATTGTTACAGAAATATAGATATCCTGGTTGTGTAACTCAATTTAATTCATGGTTCATATCGACTCGTAGAGCCCTAAGAACTAAGGGTTTATATTTAAAAGCATATGTATTTGCGATTTAAAAGGGGATAGCAGCGCAGCTTGTTGGCCGTTTACCCATTATCCAAATGTAATTTGATCTATGATGGAATGAAAAAGTTATGATTTATGTTTATAGAATAGAATTCTTTTTAGTAAAAAAGATTATCGCTAACTTAATTTATCTTTATGCAATGCAATGCTAGTGACTAGATATAAAACAAATTCTATACAACATTTAGTTTTTAAGATATAAATTTATGGATATTTTCAAAAATATCATATGCTTCAAATTGACAAGAACGACTATGCTCCATACCGAAAATTTAAGGATATTGAGAGAATTCACGTCCTCTTCACCAAATCTTCATCATCAAATTACATTAAAAATTACTATTTCACCTCTGAATCTTCTCTCTCCTAATTAAAATAATAATATTTTTTCATATTTTTATCATTGTATTTTCTCTCTCCTCATCCACAACTACTTGTAAAAATATTAAAATATATATAAGGGTGAACCTCAGCTTTTCAAATATAGGGGTGAACAATGTTTTCACCAAATATTTTCTCTCTCCTCCACTCACAACCACTCACACTCACCCCATATAATTTGAGAGAACCCCTCACATAATTTGGTGGACAAGCTGTGAATGGTCTGATATCTCTATCTTTTAATGCTTACATCTGGGATAAATATCTGATCCATGAGACTTTTCTCCAAGCGATTAGACGCAGTTTTATCTATACTTGATGTGAAAAGCAAACTAGTTGACAAAGTTAAAGGAATAAATGTACAACATTGAAAAAGAGAGTGGTGATGTGCATAATTCTAGATGATGGGATTGTGTAGATGATGGGATTGTGTTGTGAATAAGGTTAAAGAATGAGGATTGCTATAAAATGTTGGAAACACTATAGGGTTTTTGAAGAAACACAAATTCAAATATGAGGATAAAGTCTAACGGTTTGACAGGTGGGTTTAATCCACCCACTATAGGTTCCAAGGTAGGGTGTGAAATATTCCAACTTGAGGTATAAACCTGCAAAACCGAAACAACACCGTGAGCTCGTTACGAGAAGGAAATATGGAGGTTTTTCTCGTAACCACCATCCGGCGTGAGAATAAGTATAGTTTTCCGATGAATGATAAGAACTCAAGGAAATAGTAAGTAGAGAGTTCGAGTGTAGAGTGCAAGACCCTTTTACCTTGGACCATGGGTCCTATTTATAGCGGGAGATGGATGAGAAGGATTGGATGGGAGGTTGTTGTCAAGAATATCTCTTTTTCCCCCTCTGCCCTCGCCATGGGCGTCCGCAGAGGTGGGAACACGTCCGCGCAACCTGATTGGCCACACGTCGTTTTCAGGGCGTACTATTTGTAATGATTGTGCCGACCATTTGTGGGGGTTAAGATCGATGTGGATACACGGTGTGTTATTGGCTAGCCGTCACTATCATGAGTACCTCCTGTCACCTCCGCCACAATCAGTTAATGCGGGAGGTACCTAGTACAGTTGTCAATACTTTTTGATTGGCTAGAAGTCATTATCATTGTACCTCTTGCTTTCTTCGCGTAATACGCATAGTGGAGGCACACCGGGTACAATAATTTGTGCAGGATGATTGGTTACACGCCATCGTCCTTTAACTAACATGCTCCCTTCGTGTGGGAGTGTTTGCCCACATAGCGGGAGTAGCACATATGTGTCCCATTAAGCTTAGTTGTTTGTCGATTTGGACATGGGTGTAGCCTGACCCATAGACCATATCTCAAGGGTGTAAATAGAATTACACATCGTTGTATACATGTATAACTTTATACTTAAATCAAGAGCTTTGGTCCCTTACTTACCTAGTGTCCCAGATTCTAAAAAAAATTATACGTGTAAGTTATTTTGATCTTGAGATTGTTGACATTAGTGTTTATTATCTATAATCATGCATGCATAGAGATATATGAACATAGGATCTAAAGCAAATCTTTTCTTCTTCTTCTTTTTTTTTTTTTACAAAAGCGCTCAGTTTTTATAACAGTTTTGGGCCTAACCGTTTATGGTGGCTTTTGAAACAACCACACCACAACCCGTCGGCCCAACAACACCTCTGCTGAAGACACCGATAACAACTCAAAATCTTCCATATTCTTCTCCAATTGAACCCCCTTTCAATATTATTCTGCGGTCGAAAACGATGTCACCACCACTCTAGTGACCATCCATTCTTTATCCCATCATCAATCAACAACCAGAAAACCATCGCCGCCATGATTTGAGGTAGAATGATCTCGTTGCATCAACCCATGGATGGATGAACGATTGAGAGTAGGTGGGCTTTCCAGTTATAAATTCATCACTTATTGTGATGGTGGTGGTGGTGGGTGGTCTCATGCGATGAGGCAGGGTGTTGTGGTGGTGGTTTCAAGGTATGGGTTTTTATCAGAGTTTTGAAGGGTGTGGCGATGTTGTCCGGAGCGGGTGGTGATGGTGTGTGTGTGAGAGGGAGAAAATATGTGTGTAATATATATATATATATATATATATATATATATATATATAGGGTTAGGATCAAATACACAAGACACTTTTTCTAGGAAGGGTGAGAAGGATTGTGATCCATTGATCATATATTTGAATGGTTGAGATTAGTTTGTTTGAAAAAAATAAATAATAAATTAGAGAAAGGGCATAAAAGGAAAACCACATTTGTTGACTTTCTCTCTCCACATGCAATGCACATGTCAATTCCCCCATCATTTTAAAACGTCTATAACTTTTTCATACGACATTTTTTTTTCAAAAAAATTTCACCATATTAACGAGCGTTTTTTTATCTTTAATATGAGTACCACATTGCTACATTAAAATTGAAAAAAAAATCGTGCTAAATGGGTTTTTTTTTCTCCGTTGTGTCTTCTGAACGTTCATTGTGTTATAGTATGCATGTGTGCTTTATAAATATGTTATTTATGTTTTTTTAGTCTACACATGATTTAGCTTTGTCCATTGTGTTTTTAGTATGCTTTTAATTGTGTTTTACGCAAATGAGTTTTGTATTTAGGCGTACATTGTGTTTTATTATGTTGTTCATTGTGTTTAAGTCTATTATTCATTGTGTTTTAGTATTATGTTCATTGTGTCTTTTATGTGTCGCCAATTGTGTTTTATTAGACTGTTCATTGTGTTTTATACCATATTGTTCATTGCATATTTAATTGGTACTCATTGTGTTTTACGTTATCTCCATTGTGTCTTACGCAACTGGGTTTTCAACTTTTTTTTCCAAAAGTATTCATTGTGTTTTAATCTTCTGTTCATTGTGTCTTTATTATGTCGTCCATTGTGTTTTACACAATTGGGTTTTTAACTTTTTTTTTCAAAAGTATTCATTGTTTTTTAGTCTTTTGTTCATTGTGTCTTACGTAACTGGGTTTTCAACTTTTTTTTTTCAAAAGTATTCATTGTGTTTTAGTCTTCTATTCATTGTGTCTTAGTATGTCGTCCATTGTGTTTTACTAGACTCTTGATTATGTTTTATACCCTATATTTAATTGGTGTTCATTGTGTTTTACATTCCATTGTGTCTTATGCAAGTGGTTTTGAATTTTTTTTTTCAAAAGTATAGCAATATGGTACTCATATTAAAGATAAAACGACGCTCAATTTTATGGTATAATTTTTTTCAAAAACGGATGACTTATAAAAAAGTTACGGGCATTTAAAAATGAAGGTGGAAATGGCATGTGACTTGCATGTGCATATGTTTTTGATAAAATTATCCCTCCCACTTGTTAATCCTTTGGACACATGTCATTTTCTAGTGGCTTCTCACACTTCTCATTTTTTGTAGCCTTTGTAGAATAACCCAACCCTATATATATATATATATATATATATGTTTAGGTTCCTGTACAAAGGACATTTTTCATACAAAGTGTGAGAAGTCTATGTAGCCATTGTGTTTTAAATTTTGGCTATGATATTTTCGATTCCTTTTGCATTGTATTGTATAGAAAAACACCAAACGTAACAATTTAAAACACAATCAAATGTATTCTAGACATGAAAGTTAAAACAAGCTGATTACTTTCTTCGTATGGTGTTTTAGATTGCATGTCTAGAATACATTAATTAGTGTTTTAAATTGTTAAGTTTTGTGTTTTTCTATATAGTGCTATATCAAAAGAATATAAAACATCATGCTTAAAATGTAAAACACAATGCCTATATAGACTTCTCACACTTTGTACGAAAAATACCCTTTGTACAGGAACCCTACCCTATATATATATATATATATATATAAAGAGAGAGAGAGAGAGAGAGAGAGAGAGGGGGGGGGGAGGGGATGCGGGTATAAATAGTTTATAAGATATTTATATAAATATAAAAAGAGAATTGATTTTTTTTTTTAAAAAAACAAAAAATAAATAGGGAAAATATCTAAAATACCCATGACTTAACATTAAAATTAAGCGGAGTTAGCTAATTGGATGTAACTGACAAGAAATATCAAACCTCAAAGGTTTAGTTGCAAAAACAAAATCCTTTTTTGAATGGAACAAGCAAATCTGCCCAAACCTCAGGGACGATTTTGGTTGTTTCAAAATTTACCATTCACATTAATTTCAAATTTTATGATATACATATCCAAATTTATCTTATTCAATACTTTATCATACACATATCAAAATTTACCATTCATAAATTAGGTTTTTTGAAAGGGTATATTTTAAAAATGGTTATTAATTTAATTTAGTGAGTTAGAGAAGGGAAATACAATAAACGGGTTATTTATGTAAATTTATCTTTATGCCCTAAAAGTTGCATTAAATACAAATTTTAAATGGAACATTTTTATTGGTATAAATGTATTCTTTTTCTTTTATCAAAATATTTTTTTTTCATTTAAACTCTCCACATCTTATTAAAATAATAAAAATCATTAGAAATAATACACGGGTGTTACTCGTTATACAATTAAAAACATGTAAAAAAACTAATTAACGCGATAAATAATTTATTGGATCTTATTTCTTGTTAATTTGGTAGTTCAACTCACTTATGATCCGACTCATTATTCATTACTATCATGCGTAAAATGCACATCACATCTAGAAAACCAATAGTCAATTTTTAAAATCTGGCAAGCATAAACCACGCATTAATTTTTCACAAAAACCAACACAAATGTATTCATACTCATAATCAAGGTCTCTGCCACAATTTGTTACATTACAACCACACTCACATGCTCTACCACACTATCCTACTTTGACTGTACCTGGTCAATACGAATACTCTTTAGAAAATCACAAGTAGAGTTTGAACCCATGGATGGCTATGGTGGTTCTCTAGCGGCTGCCCCTACTCCTTTGCCTAGTGCTCTATTCTAAGCTGAGAAATAGATACCTGTCATGCATTAATCAGGTGAAAAACTGGTGGGCCTCACATCAAAGTTTGTGAGAGGGGAATCTTAATATGAAACCTATCATGCATTAATCAAGTGTTTACATATTACATCATAGAATTGGTCTCATTGTAGTCATGGCATACAACTTTTTTTACAACGTATTCGGGTTCAGTGACATGCCTCTTTATAACTCAACTATATATCCATATCTCAGCCAGAATTACTGCGGTCCATTGTTAGTTTGACGTTTGAGGAATGTGCCAAATTGTTCTAGGAAGAAACTGATTGGCTCATAAAACCCCTTGACTTGTTTTCCAAGAGAAAATCCCTAACAACAAGATTTGAACAAGGGTCTTCCCATATAGGAGAGACACAGACTACTGCTGGACCAGAAGGCCTTTGGCATGGCATAAAACTATCACATCACTTAGTCATTTATAATCCCTTAATTTATACAAATCATGCGAATATTAAAGTATGCTTTAACTAACGAAGATATAAAATTCGATTCGAAACATTTAAAATGGACAACACAATATTTGAGTACATGATTGAGTTTTGTAGGCTCCTTAGGGGCTAGGGATGAAATCACTACTGATACCGTACTGTATAGTACCGATACTGAAATCTAGCCAAAACCAAACCAGATATTGTTCCATATATATTCGCTAAGTAGCGATATGGTACAGTAACAAAACCCAAACTGATACCATATGACTTGCACCGATATCAAAATTGATCCAATCCATAAACTGAAAACCATACCATATACATTCAATCAGTACCAGTATCCGGTACAAAATTTCTCATCCCATCCCGGGGGCCAAACTTGACATCTTATAGTTTAAAAAACTTGAAATGACGGAAAAGCCCTTGTAACAAACATGGATGGAGTACAAATTACAAAGTGCCTAATACTATAAGCCCCACACAATCATCTATCTGTGGGCGTTGTAACTTGTAACAGACACCACCAAAGATGAAGACGACGATGTCCACGATCCAGTGGTTACTGGTGGCGATAACGGTGCTACAAGTTAGATCAGGTGCCTCCGATCACAAGTACAAACCTAACGACGAAGTTCCTATCTACGCTAACAAAGTCGGCCCCTTTCATAACCCTAGGTAGATCTCTCATACATCCCTTCAGTTTTCTAGATAATATATTGTAATTTGACTATTTTGCTAGTTATTATAATGTTTAGTTGATTGATTTTGAAAGAATTGAGGTTTATGTTCTGTGATTTGTTAGATCTCAGCTTGAAATACTTTAATTATGGAAATTAGGGTTTTATGTTGTCGTAGTTGTTAGTTTGTAGTGAATTGGATATTAATTGGATATCAGAATGTTTGGTGACTGTTTATGCTGCGCTTAGAGTTTAGATGCCATCTGAAAGTTTGTAAAGGAGGAGAATCTATGTTCTGCGATCTATTATTTTCGTGTACATATTAAATTTGATGTTAACGGTTCTTAAATCGGTCCGACTGTAAAGCTGTCCGATTCATTGTCGGGTCCTGTTTAACAAAACTGACTAAATTCATATGAAATGATAAATTGTGAAAGTAATATTATGTGGTATTGTCTAAAAGCAATATTATTTGTCTTATTAAGTTGTATAGAGCTTAATAAATTATGTGGTATGTTTGCACTTGTGTTTGATTAGGCTAATTGTAATGTGGTCTCTGACATAGTGCAATTGTATGTGTTTGATCTTCAAATTTTTTTTTTGGTGTTTTAAGAGAACTTAGAACTATTACATTTGTCTTTCATGTCTCTAGATTGAAAATGTGAGAAGTTGCTTCAGTTCTTCGATCATATTGTCGATTGTATAATTTATTCAGTCAACGTGAATTATATAACAATAGGCCCCAGGCCTCTAGAAAGCTTTTTTCTGTTCTTGTATGTAAACTTTAAAGTGGCTATTCAGGGATTAAGATGTGGTAGCTGCATCATACTTTCCGTGTCACATTATTGCTGTTTTACATATAGTATTATAAATAAACGCAGGTTACAAAAAAAAGTCGTCGTGATAGCTAGTCAGGTGCAAGTGAGACCTTTTTTGATAAGGATTCTGGCTCTATCTGGTGTTTCCTTATGTTTCGTATATGAGTCATTAACTTAAGCAATGATTTTGTAACTGGTGCCATTGCTTTGCTAAGAAAGTAGTGTAGGAACAGTTGGTATGCTGTTCCGCTTCAGTATGCCACAAATTGCTTGGAACTGTATACATTTATTTCTTTATATTTGCATACTTTAAAAAGCATTTTCTGTTAGTTTGTATATAATTTATTATCTATAACCATGAAGAACACTACATACATAATTTCCGATATATTTAAGTTTTATGCCTGCTTATATTTTCATTATTACCTGACACTTGTTTTTTCAATAACTCTCTCTCTACAGTGAAACATACCGTTTTTTTGATCTTCCATTCTGTTTACCAGGTGTGTATTTGTTGATTATTACATTTTACCTTTTATTTTTTATATGAGCTATGATTGCTCTTGCCAGCATATATCATTGATATTAATGTATATTCCAGCTCATTTAAAAGAGAAACCAGAAGCACTTGGTGAAGTACTGAATGGAGATCGTTTAGTAAGTGCTCCTTATAAGCTGGAGTTTATGCGTGAAAAGGACTCAGAAGTTGTTTGCAGAAAAAAACTATCAAAAGATGAAGTATCTAAATTCAGAAAAGCTGTTGCCAAGGATTATTATTTCCAAATGTACTATGATGACTTGCCTTTTTGGGGATTTCTAGGGAAGGTTGAGAAGGACAAAAATGACCCTAGTGAGGAAAAATATTACCTGTTTAAGCACCTTCATTTTGAGATCCACTACAATAAAGATCGGGTAATAGAGATAAATGCAAAAGCAGATCCTGATGCTGTGGTGGATCTCACTGATGACAAGGAAGTTGAGGTAGAATTTCTGTACACCGTGAGGTGGAAAGAAACTAATATCCCCTATGAGAGTAGAATGGAGAAATACTCCCAGACTTCTTCACAGCCACATCACCTGGAGATCCATTGGTTTTCAATTATTAATTCATGCGTCACGGTTCTTCTTTTAACTGGTTTTCTTGCTACCATTCTTATGCGGGTCCTTAAGAATGACTTTGTTAAGTAAGTAACTAAATCCAGTTATTTTATAATGTTTTTCTTGTTTATATTTTCTCATTGAATACTTTTTACTTATGGTTATTTGAAAAAAGGTATGCTCATGATGAAGAGGAAGCTGATGATCAAGAGGAAACTGGTTGGAAGTACATTCATGGTGATGTGTTCAGGTACCCGAAGTACAAGTCCTTGTTCGCGCTGCACTTGTTCTGGCACCCAGCTATTTTGCCTGTAAGAAGAATATTGGTGTAATGATTATTTCACACTTTTAATCTTCGATTGGTTAGTTTTGAGTTATGTTAACTTGGACTACTTGTTGGTTTTTATCAGTGCACTTTCTATTTTTGGGCTGGCTCTAGTTGTGTATTTTATCCATATAACCGAGGAGCTCTGTTCACCGCACTGGTTGTCATATATGCACTTACTTCTGGGATTGCAGGCTACACTGCAGCCTCCTTTTATCACCAGCTAGAAGGAACTAACTGGGTATGTAATATGTTACTCTGCATATTTATTTAGATTTCCTATCTGCACATCAAGACATCACAGAGAATAGGTATTTTGAATGTTAGGAAGTTGGTTAAGATTACTGATCACCCTAGTGATTTAAATTTAATTGGGCCACTTTATGTAGTATGTGAAGAGTTCTTTTTATTACCTTCATGCATATGTTATTATGCTAGAATTTGTTCGTAAGGATGTGCAGTGTTTGGTCTAGTTGGTTCAGGATTAAAATGCTTTGTCAAACCAGAAACCTAAGTTTGACGTTTTCCCAAACCAAACTGGTTTGAGTTAGTTTTCCTACCTGAGCATGCTAAACAAGTGGATCTGGTTGGTCTGGCTTCATAGTATTGTAATCAGTTATGTTTCTTACTAAAGGGAATTAAAACAGGGTTTAGTGTTGAAAATTAAATAACATATGGGAATTTTGACAAAAAAATGAACCTTCACATTGAAGACAGGGTTGGGAACAGTTCTTTTTTTTTTTTCCTAGAATTCTGAAAGGAATCAACTGTAAAAAAATTTGTTAAAACATATACATGGGTGTTAAACTGGACCACTGGTGTGTATTCTATAAGCCTACCATACTAAATTTATACGGTGCCGTCGTGCCGATTGATCTAAACCTCGAGTTTAGACCTTTAAATGGTTAACAGAAGTGTTTATGGTGGTTTGGAAAAATTCCAAACCGGCCGGCTTAGGGAGGGTGAACTTAGCCAATCTGGCCAAATCGCTTTGCTTTGGATGGTTTATTCAGTTTATCTGTGCCATGCACATCCCTAATTGTAGTCAAATTTGAGCGCCTTCTGAAGATAGTAACTTAGTAAGTAGAGGCAGTAAACTAATAATTTCATCAATGATCAATGATGATCAAGAAAGGACTGATAGTAGTTAGGAGAGTTGAGTGCGTTTATATTGATGAATACCTTCTAATCTCATAAACATGTCATCATATCTCTATTGTAGTTTTCTTTTGCTGCTTTTATGGTTGTTTATTCAGGCTTTTATGCGCTATGAATTTAAGTCAACATGATGTTATTCTGAGACATTTCATTTTTAAAATCAACAGGTGCGGAACTTACTATTGACTGGCTGTCTGTTCTGTGGGCCCCTCTTTCTTACTTTCTGCTTTCTAAACACAGTTGCAATTGCTTACACTGCTACTGCTGCTCTACCCTTTGGTACAATAGTGGTGATTGTATTAATATGGACATTGGTGACTTCACCATTGTTAGTATTGGGTGGTATTGCTGGAAAAACAGCAAGGCTGAATTTCAGGCACCCGTTCGCACCACAAAATACCCCCGAGAGATCCCACCATTACCTTGGTACCGTAAAACCATCCCTCAGATGGCCATGGCTGGTTTTCTTCCTTTCAGTGCAATCTACATTGAGCTATATTATATATTTGCTAGTGTGTGGGGCCACAAGATTTATACGATTTACAGTATCTTATTTATAGTCTTTATCATCCTTCTCATTGTTACTGCCTTTATCACTGTGGCATTGACTTATTTCCAACTTGCTGCTGAAGACCATGAATGGTGGTGGAGGTATGTAACATTTTCAGTTTAAACATTTAAGTTGTGTTGATCCTTTTGCTGGTGTAATACTTGACTTTTATATGTAAATTATTTTCAGGTCTTTCTTGTGTGGTGGGTCAACTGGTGTTTTCATCTATGGGTATTGTTTGTATTATTACTATGAACGTTCTGACATGTCGGGATTCATGCAAACATCGTTTTTCTTTGGATACATGGCTTGCATTTGTTATGGTTTCTTTCTCATGCTTGGAATGGTCGGTTTTCGGGCGTCATTGTTCTTTGTTCGCCACATCTACCGCTCAATCAAGTGTGAATAGAAGTTTAATGTTCATTCTGGTGTGCCCGCATAGGTATGCCCTTTTACTTTATAGAGTATACATTACTAAATATATGTGTTCGAGGTTTAAAAGACGCACACACACACACCCCCGTTGCATATGTGCAGGTATATGTATGTGTTTGTCTACTTTTACAATGTATATTTCTAGTGTTCAAATTGAGCTGTTCTGTAACTGAAGTGATGAATGTGCTTAACAAGAAATGCGCCTAGAGGCGGCCATTTCGACCCATTTAATTAGGAACAAGCTGATTGGGTTACATGTTAGCTTTAGCGGGTCACAAAGGCAAGAGCAAAAAATGTAGATAAAAAGGAAAAGGTCAAAAGTCGCCTAAGTTTATTTCAGGGCAGAAAATGTCCTAAGTATTAATTAATTAATAAGAAAATTATTTATATGTATGCCAATCACGTATGCCACACTAAATATTCATAAAAACTTTGCACAAAGCTTTGCGATTGCACACATGTATTGATCTTTTATGTCTATGTTCTGTCTCAGGAGCTGGCTGGTGTTCATGCTGCGGCCGCCCAGGGTGAAACCGTTAAAACTATGAAAACTAGTTTTATTGTTGCTGAATGTTTCGATATACTAGTGTATGTTGTTTCTTTTTTTTTTTTTTTTTCGTTTAATAGGAATCATATCATACCTAGTCAATTTTGGACATCCATTTTTACTATGTAGCATGTAATTAAATTTAAGTTTGTGCAACTCCAGTTACTCGTACCTTTATGCACCAACTTTTTTAGGTAATTGGATAACCATGTTTCTTGATGACCAATTGTAAATCGCTAAAGGCCAAATCTGTAAGTTTTGGGATCATGCGGGTGATTAATTTGTTGATGTTTTGATGCATGTAAAAATCATTTTACAATATGTTTTCCCCTCCCAAATGATACATCTTCTAATCTTAGATGTAGCTTTTTGTATAGTTTCCTCTTCAATTAACTAATCTTGGCTTAACACTGATAGTTGTGTGATATGACTTGCAGTATATGCTTAAAACTTCCATGGCTAAAGCTGTGCAAATTTAGAAATTTTCTTTTTAATTAGAGTTGGTATTACATAATTTTACATTTATTTCAACTACTAGTCGATAACTTTAGAATGAAACTATGAGAAAAATGACACCTCGAGATAGCTTTACTAATCAGAAAAGGGTGCATACTTCATCTGCACTATCTTCTAAACCAGCTCTTCAAGGCTCCTAACAAAAACCTTGTATCCCAAAGGCCAAACGGATGTCACATTTGACTGAACCATCAGTTAAGGTTCAAATCATTGAAGAAAGCCAACAACCAAATCTGATCATCTTATCTACTAAAGCCAAACATACACTTGAGTTTGTATATTTTAGGGTTGTCACAACCCTTGGCATTTTCAGAACAACCTCCACTCCTGCCCATGAGCCACTATTTCACCAACACCAATTATTGAATATGTGGTTTTCGGGTGAGTAGATGCTAAACCATAGAGGAATAGGTAACATGAATTTTGACTGTGTTTGGGGCAATAACTACCGAATCACCATATTTATGAAAGTTCTTTAGGCACTAAAATCCCAACTCGCACTAAAAGTGATATATCCAAGTTTAGTAATATTCAGTTCTAAGAGCATAGAAGTTATATACGAAGAGACTCATCTTCAACCGTCACTAACTTGAGCTCTACTGTTGCCATTAACAAATGCGATCAACCGAATTGTCAACAAATGCTAACCCTCGCATTGTTTGTACAAAACTTACCAGTGCAAAAAAGTACAATATTAGACAAGATGTAGTGGGCTGGCACCTCACTCAACCTCAACAATTTGAGGCGCCAAACACCATAACATACGAGGCACCAAATGGCGTTAGGGGTAAGGACATGAGTAGCTTGGCTAGCGTCAAAGAAGAAGAAATGATAAAGGATGCATAATGCAAAGGCTATAGTCCAATCAAATGGAGACATATGGAAGGGATGTACACTAGGACGCCAACCAACTGCACATAGTCTCAACTCTAATTCAAACGTTTATCAAATTGGATAAACACTATACAAAACATAAAGGACCATTTATATAACTTCTCATAACTTTCTAAAATACACAAAAGCCCCCTTGAACTAACACTACCGGACTATATAAACCCCTTTAACATACATATACAAGCATGTACAGATCGGATCTGTTGGTATCCAGAGACGTCAAAGATGTGGAACAAAATGTCGGTGATACGGTGGTCGATGGTACCTCTGCTTCTTTTATCTTGCATTAACATTTCTCGATCCGATGCCTCAGATCACAAATACAAAGCTGGTGATGAAGTACCTATATATGCCAACAAAGTTGGTCCCTTTCATAACCCTAGGTATAGATCTCTGTATTATGTGTTTATTCTTTTGTACATTTTGGTTCTTTCTACTGCTAGTGACTAATTTTTGGATCTTGATTTGGTAGGATAAGTTTTTGACTTTTATGTGTTTTGTAGTTTACTGGATCTTAGTTTTATGGTTGGTTAGGGTTTTATTTGCTTAGTTTTAATTGTTGTAGATTGTATGGTGATGTTTTGGCTGGATTTGGATTTAGGCTGAGTTGTGGCATTCGGTTTCGATAATAGGATTCAGTGTATGTATTGCTAGATATTTACCTTGTTATGAGAAGCTGTTTTACAAGTTTTTTGAAGGTAAACGCATAGTAATTAAAGGCGCTAGGTGCAGCAAAGGTGCATAGGCCTTCCATGAGGCCTAGGCGCAAAGCAAAAAAATAAGAGGGCTTGAGGAAAAAAAGCTCATTTAAATGAAAAAAATTATGTATTAGAATTATACTATTCATTAGGCACGCATAATGCGTTTGATGTGGTGATGGAAACACTTTGTTGGGTAGTTGATGCGATGTGATCTGATGCCTGATGCGGCGCCTTATGCAGCTGACTAGTATTTGAACAAAATTAGACCATCAATTGCAGTGGGTATGATTCTTTCAAATTTGAACCATCGATTGACAATGGGTTTAAGTATCTGAACGATTGAACAACTATGTATGTATAAAGTATAATGTGTTTTCAGTAATGAGAAGTATTAAGTACATCAGGCTTCCCTGTAATCCACTTCAGAAGACTACAAATAAAGGACCTCCAGTGACATACACATATAGAATGGCACTAGATGGTGTTTCAGAATTCAGATGCAGGAGGCTGTCCCTGATGAACTTTCTTATGTTTTATAGTTATCAAAGGCGTGAGGCGCACTCAAGGCGCTTAGGCTCCGCCTGGGGCCTAGGCGAGAAGTGCAAAAAAAGCGCGGGCCTGAGAAAAAAAAGCGCAAATAAAAATAAAATAAAAAAACACCAAATCATTACAAATAACAATCATCTTATAAAATAATATAAATATAAATTGACTGATTTAGCCATACGTGCTACAAGGATTAGCACGCCTTTGATAATTATGTAGTAGACAAAATCAGTTGATGGTAAATCAATGAGTTGAGGTGTTTATTTATTGAAGAATAATACAATATCTGTAAGTGTTTTAAGAAACAAATATATTTAAAAAAAAAGATTTGATTGAGATTTAGATATATCTCTATAAATATGGTAAGCATTGGTCGATTATATTAGTTAGGGGATTAGGTTTTAAAAATTAGACCGTGGCTTTTTTTATCTAGGAGGGAAAAGCGGGAGCTGGTGGCTTCTAGGAAATTGGTCGCCTAGGCGGTCAAGGCGATGGCTTTTGATAACTATGTGTGAAACGAGATGATATTGTAATTTGAGGAATTGTTTTGCAACTTTTATCGTTGTGTCAAGAAAGTTTGACATGCTATAAAGACTAGGCCTGAGAATTATTAGAAAGGAGCGTGTAGGTCTTGTTCTCCAAATATTTGATTATCATATTCTGTTTAAGCTTTAAGAAACTTTGGCATGTTACATCATACATTATACACCTGCTTAATAAAAACTCATTTTCATATACTTGTCTTGTACAGTGAAACATACCGGTATTTTGATCTACCTTTCTGTTTACCAGTATGTTTGCTTTGTCTTCATTCTTTTGTTTGTTATTGATTATATTTTGTTAATTTTAGCTTATTGTCATCGCCACTATACATCATTAAAGTAAATGTTGCTTACAGCTCATCTAAAGGAGAAACCCGAAGCTCTTGGTGAAGTACTGAATGGAGATCGTTTAGTCAGTGCTCCTTATAAACTCGACTTTATGGTTGAAAAAGACTCTGAAATTGTTTGCAGAAAAACACTTACAAAAGACGAAGTATCTAAATTCCGGAAAGCTGTTACCAAAGATTATTATTTTCAAATGTACTACGATGACTTACCTTTCTGGGGCTTTTTAGGGAAGGTTGAAAAGGACAAAACTGACCCTAGTGAGGAAAAATATTACCTATTTAAACATCTTCACTTTGAGATCCATTACAACAAAGACCGTGTGATAGAGATAAATGCTAAAGCTGATCCTAATGCTGTTGTTGATCTCACTGAAGACAAAGAAGTTGAGGTGGAATTTATGTACACAGTGAGGTGGAAAGAAACTAATGTTCCTTATGAGAGTAGATGGATAAATACTCACAATCTTCTTCACAGCCGCATCACCTTGAAATTCATTGGTTTTCAATTATTAATTCATGTGTGACGGTTCTCCTCTTAACTGGTTTCCTGGCCACCATTCTTATGCGAGTCCTAAAGAATGATTTTGTCAAGTAAGTATTAAATGATGTAAATCCAATAATCTCTTACAATTTTCTTTCTTCTTCCATGAATCATTATACTTGTGGTTATTTCAAACAGGTATGCTCATGATGAAGAAGCAGCTGATGATCAAGAGGAAACTGGGTGGAAGTACATTCATGGAGATGTTTTCAGATATCCGAAGTACAAGTCCCTGTTTGCTGCTGCACTTGGTTCTGGTACCCAGCTATTTGCTCTGTAAGTAAACCAATATACATTCATTCTTCATCTTCAGTTTATTAACTGTTAATTTTAACTACCTTTTGGTTTTTTCAGTGCCCTTTTTATCTTCATACTCGCGCTTGTTGGTGTATTTTATCCATATAACCGTGGAGCTCTCTTCACCGCACTGGTTGTCATATATGCTCTTACATCTGGGATTGCAGGCTACACTGCAGCCTCTTTTTATCACCAGCTAGAAGGAACTAACTGGGTATTTACTATATAATATGTTACTCTGCTTAGTTTATTTTATTTAAAAATCAATGTGAGTAATTGTTGTAAATTGTAATGTTATTTTTTTATATTAATCAACAGGTTAGGAATTTACTATTGACTGGTTGCCTGTTCTGCGGGCCTCTCTTTCTTACTTTCTGCTTTCTAAACACTGTTGCAATCGCGTACACTGCTACTGCTGCTCTACCCTTTGGTACAATAGTTGTGATTGTATTAATATGGACATTGGTGACTTCGCCCTTGTTAGTATTGGGTGGTATTGCTGGAAAAAACAGCAAAGCTGAATTTCAGGCACCCGTTCGCACCACAAAATACCCCAGAGAGATCCCACCATTACCTTGGTACCGTAAAACCATCCCTCAAATGGCCATGGCTGGTTTTCTTCCTTTCAGCGCAATCTACATCGAGCTTTATTACATCTTTGCCAGTGTGTGGGGCCACAGGATTTATACCATTTACAGTATCTTATTTATAGTTTTTATCATTCTTCTCATTGTGACCGCCTTTATCACTGTCGCATTGACTTATTTCCAACTTGCTGCCGAAGACCATGAATGGTGGTGGAGGTACGTGTATAGTCTTAGATGTATCATCTCAGTCTGATATTTAACTTCATGGATTTTTTTTTTTCAATTTCTAATAGTTTTGAAAATTATTATCAGGTCTTTTCTATGTGGTGGTTCGACTGGTGTTTTCATCTATGGGTATTGCTTGTATTATTACTATGAGCGTTCTGACATGTCTGGATTCATGCAAACATCGTTTTTCTTTGGTTACATGGCATGCATCTGTTATGGTTTCTTTCTCATGCTTGGAACGGTTGGTTTCCGTGCTGCCTTGTTCTTTGTCCGACACATATACCGCTCCATCAAGTGTGAATAGAAGCTCAGCATTCCATACTCAGTCAGGTACATGCCCTATATATATACATATACACCGTGTGTGTAGTACATGGGATATGTTTCATGTTGAAGTATATGTTTTATGTTCCGTCTCAGGAGCTGCTTCTGCTACTGCCCAATGTGGAAGCAACACAGCAACCCGTACCAAATTACATGTTGCCATGATGTTGAGGACTGTCTGATCCCCAATTATGTTTTATTAGGTCAATAAGTAAAAAAAAATGATGTTTAGTATGTTATTTCATGTGTTGTTTCTCTTTTTGTTGAAAATAGGAAGTTAGATTGAACAATACACTCAATTTTGACACACATATAGACCCTTGTTTGTAAGTTGTAACTGAACTCCATGTTGGTCCTCTTAAACACATGCCCTCTACATCTCTTTATTGTGCTCATCTGCATCATGTCACTATTGCTAGTCTAACCTATAACAGACATATAATTACATATTGTCAGAAATATCAAAAGCTAGTTATATGATCTTGTATTCTCATATTCAAGAACATAAACTAATCAAACATCAAACTAGAGGTGTCAATTGTGTTAGCTAGGCTGCTTCTTTAAAAAGCGCGAAACGCACGAAAGCGACAAGATCTAAAATCAAGGAACAAAAGCGGCGGACTTTTTGTACGCGAGGCCTAAGGTGATCTAGACACAAATAAGCTTTATATATGTTTTACTATTGAAACTAAAACTATATACATGTACAATCTGAAAAGCATGATGTACCACAATCTGCTTCACAAAAAAATATGGTATGTACATGATGCTCGCACCTTAAGAGTTGTTTTTCAGTGCCTCAGCTGCGTTTTATGTATAGTCCGCACCTCGTGTTGCATAAGATGCCGAGTCTTCCACCTCACGCCTAGGAGTTGTAGATTCATAGAAAAGAATAACGTTATTACTAAAAACTTTAATCAATTGCATGCATGTATATACTGATCATGCAATCCATTAAATCTACTTATAACCTTTATGGAACAAAAGGCCGATCAATTAGAGGTAATAACTAAACTCGTGGGATCATCTTCTTTCTTAACACCCTAACTTCTTCTTCCTCTATCATCGAGTTTTAGTCTCGGTTTTGCAGTCACTATAAACGTCAACCAACTTAACATCTATAAGCCACTTGGGTCATAACCCAGTGATAACACCAAATGGTTTTTTGGAGAAAGTACCTAGGTTCAAACAAGGGACCTGTTAACATAAAAAGAAGTGAAAATTAGCCGTTCAAAAAAAAAAAAAAAAACTTAACTTCTATAAGGTTATATTGTAATGTATGTTAACAGGACCTGCAAAATGAAAAATTAGATGTACATAATTATTACAAGTTCAGTTGTAGATGCCTTCACGTCTTCTCTTTGTTTGTATAAACACTATTATATATTCTTTTGAAACTAATTGTTTTTTAATTACAAGCAATCAAATTAACAAACAAACATACCTAATGATTTCTCACCTATAGGTAGGGTCTGGTGAGGATAAAACGAGAAAACCTTATCGCTATCCTCGACGATACAAATGATGCTCACAATAAAACTCCCATCACTTTTTATTATTATTATTATTTTATTTTTTAATTTTATTGTTATAGCTTGATTGCTTTAGTCACTACAATAAGAGAGTGAATATTTTTTATTTTGAGTCAATGGCTAAAATCGTCGCTGAGGTTTGGCCAGTTTTGCTACATCAGTTCAAAATCGAAGCTTTTTACATTTGGGTCATTCTGTTTTACTTTGTTGCCAAATTCGTGTTTGACACTAAACTCAGTTAACTATCGTTGTTAACTCTGGGGATTTTTGTCTTTTCAGCTGCCCCCTTTTTACATCCAGATATTTTTGTCTTCTGGGGTATGAATAACTCTGTTTAAATTGGGTTTTAAAAACGAGGGCTGCCAAAAAGACAAAAATACCCCCAAAGTTAACGACAATAGTTAACTGGGTTTAGTGTCAGGGACGAATTTGGCAACAAAATGTAAAACAGAAGGACCCAGATGTAAAAAGTTTTGATTTTGGACTGATGTAGCAAAACTAGCCAAACCTCAGGGACAAATTTGGCTATCAACTCTTTTATTTTTTGAACGGCAAATTTAGATCATTGACGAACCCACTGAAGTATCATTGTGTCATAACCCCCTTGTGGGAATCGAACCCAGAAACAAATGATCCCTAAGCCTTATCCTACCCCTCAAGATGCCAGGCTATAATGGTATGGACATAATTTTTTTATTTTCTTTATTATCACACACATGACACATATATAATGATTTGTTATTGATGGTACATGATTCGAAGTCGTAGTAAACAACGGGTATCAGACGTAACTACATATAAATGGAGACAACAAGACGTTACCAAGAAAGAGGAAAAGGATAAGGACATCATGTATTGTGTCATTGCATATGTCATTATTTTCAACTGTTTGAACTTTAAAGTCATACAAATTTCTAACAGTGATATATGATATTGCATATATCATTATTTTCACCCACTCACTCAGTCACAAAACACATATGATGGATGCACTAACAAACACAGTAGTGATATCATGTGCTATAGTAGTTACACTATGTGTATGGAAGATGGTAAACATGGTGTGGGTAAGACCAAAAAGACTGGAAAAGTACCTAAGGAATCAAGGTTTCAATGGAAACAAATACAAGTTGTTGTATGGGGACATGAAAGAGTTGTCTATGATGATTCAAAAGTCCAAATCTAAGCATATCAATATCGATGATGAAGATGAAGTCCTACCACACATTGCGGCTTTCAATCATAAATCTCTGCAAAAATATGGTAAGTTTGATCTTTAATTTTTAATCATGTGAGTGGGATTCTACGGTGGAGGGACCCATCAGTTGCGTAGGAGAAATGATGCATTTAGCAACACCCTTTATTTTTTCATTTTGGTTACTATTTTTTAACGAGGTTTTATTAATACCATAAGATTTTGTGAGTGAGACACACGGGATAAAAAATAACATTCAAAATTCGTTACGTATGAAGTTTTAACGACAAAATCTCGAGTAGCTTACAAACAGCTTGACTCATTTACATGTCTTTTGATCCGTTTAACATTTAGCCATTGATTTTGGTAAGAAAGTCAACTATCTTTGCAGGAGTTGAAATGCCCTTTTTTTCTTTGTTTTATGTCTCTTTTAACCACTCATACCTCTTAATAATTCAGCACTTAATCAACCAAACAGTCCCTAAGTGTGTGTTACTTGGAATTTTGTTTTTGCAGGAAGAAGTTTCATCACATGGATAGGATGGGAACCAAGAGTGGCAATTATGGATCCAGAGATCATCAAAGAAATATTAACAAAGTTAAACGACTTTAAAAAAACAAGATCTAATCCACTTCTTAAATATTTAGCAACAGGCTTAGTGACTTATGAAGGGGATCAATGGGTCAAGCATAGAAAATTAATTAATCCAGCTTTCCATTCGGAGAAGCTAAAGGTACTTTGATATCCACATTTCATTTTCAAATCTATGTTATAACTAACTTTAAAGTTTGTGTTTTTCTAATGAAACTAATATTGTTTTTGTACCCAAGAGTATGGTACCGGCTTTCCATTTAAGTTGTAGTGAAATGATTGGGAAGTGGGAGAAAACGATTTCATCGAATGGGTCATGTGAGTTGGATGTTTGGCTCATCTTCAAGCTTTAACAAGTGACGTGATATCAAGAACCGCGTTTGGAAGTAGTTATCAAGAAGGAATTCGGATATTTGAACTCATAAGAGAACAAAGTGTACTTGCAATGGAGGCAATACAGTCACTTTACATTCCCGATCAAGGTACATAATTCCCAATCGTGTTAGTTAATATCCATAAAACAATATGTTCTGCTTTTGTTAGTAAGAAAAGGATTTTGTATATCATAAACAAGACTAAACAAAGTAAATTGTTTAACTGATGAACCCGACATAGGTTTCTTCCGACAAAGAGGAACAAGAGGATGAAAGCAATAGATCATGAAGTACGTGTTTCTATAAAAAGCATCATTCACAACAGGCTCAAGGCGATGAAGGCCGGAGAAGGTAATTATGATGATTTGTTAGGAATAATGCTTGAATCTAATAGCAAGGAGGTTGAGCAACAACAAAACAAGAGTCATGGAATGACTATCTATGAAGTTATTGAAGAGTGCAAACTGTTTTACTTTGCTGGACAAGAAACAACATCGAGCTTGCTTGTCTGGACGATGATTATGTTGAGTAAACATCAAGAATGGCAATCACGAGCAAGAGAAGAGGTTTTGAGTGTTCTTGGAGACCAAAATATAGATATAGAAGGGCTAAATCATCTAAAAATTGTAAGTGTTTTGATAGTTGTTGAGTATAATGAACTTACCATACGTCTCCAATTCATTTTTTATTTCTTTCGACATAGGTGAATATGATATTCCATGAAGTTTTGAGGCTATATCCTCCATTTACTCAACTAGCTCGCAAAACTGCCAAGGATATCACATTGGGAGGACTTTCGCTACCATCGGAAATTCAAATTGCATTACCAATCATACTAATGCATTACGATGAACAACTGTGGGGTAGTGATGCCAATAAATTTAAGCCTGAAAGGTTTTCTGAAGGAATCTCTAAGGCAACCAAAACCAAGTCATTTATTTTCCATTCGGTTGGGGACCACGAATCTGTGTTGGACAAAACTTTGCATTGCTTGAAGCTAAAATTGCCCTCGCAATGATCTTACAGAAGTTTTCTTTCGAATTGTCACAATCCTATGTCCATGCTCCTAATATCGTTCTCACCCTTCAACCACAGTATGGAGCACAACTGATTTTGCATAAGCTCTAGAGTATTATACAAGTGGCTACATATAATGCAAGTCCATATAATAAGAAAGGAATGTGTAATGTATGTTGATCCTAGTGTATATGTCCATGCTCCTAATAATGTTCTCATCCTTCGAGATCTATAAAAGTGCAATGTATGTTGTAATAAAAAACTGGGGAGTTTTTTTTTTTTTTTTTTTCATACAATTAGAAACTATAGTTGCATGATGAGATTTTATTATTTGTAGTCTAATATATACATAAATTGCAATTTTGTGTTTGCACCATCACAAACTTAGGCCAAAAGGTTTGGTTTCACTCTTCACTACAATTTTCAGTGTCAAGTCATGGCTACATCTACATCTAAAAAAATTAATTACTAATCTTCACATTTGAGGGGTATGGTGTTAAAAGCTAGAAAGGTTTATGAATTATTGAATGACTAAAATTGTTTACAAGGGGCCCTTTATATAGAGAGAGATTACAATGAAACCCTAGCTTTAAATTAAGAAAAGATAAACATAACTAAATACGTACAATATAAATCAATTTTAAATTAATAGATATACATAATGAATATTATGGTTAGACGATAATAAGCAACCGAAGTGGGTTTCGATCGATTAGGTTCTAGGTGTTGAGAAAGGTTGCAGCCGAAGCTTGAAGAGCAAGGAAAGTAAAGAAAAGAAAAAAAAACCGAGAAGGTAATCAGAACCGAGACTCTGATACCATAAAAGCTAGAAAGGTTTCTAAATTATTGAATGACTAAAATTGTTTACAAGGGACCCTTTATATTGGGAGAGATTACAATGAAACCCTAGCTCTTAATTAGAAAAAGATAAACATAACAAATACAAGATAAATCAATTCTAAATTAATAGATATATATAATGAATATTATCGGTTAAGAGGTGTCACTCTCCACACCAATTTCCACTTACACTTCATTTTTTATTTAAACGAAGGCCAATTATAGTTATATAATTCAAATATTATTTTATGTTTTAACAATTTGTGGATAAAAAATATAAATAAATGTAACTTAAATAAACAAATTTATAAATAATTAAAACATTACACAATACTATAATTACAAACATACCTAAATATAAAATACTACAATCCTATATATTTGAGAATTTTCGCCTTTAAAATTTCAACCTTCATGACCTGATTGGACAAAAAAAGTTGAGCCCAACAGGTTTGTATGGGAAATGTTTTTAGGACCGGACTAGATATTGAACCGGTCTTCTTATCAGTTCACTTGTTGGACCAGTTGGACCGGATTTAAGAACCAGACAATGTTATAATCAGTTTTAACATTAAAGTATATAAGAACATAAGTTATTTATACTTATTTTTACATTTATACCAAGCCCACTTGAAAAAAAGGAGTTTTAAAACAAGCACAAATAATATACTAATATTAAACCTACTCTGTTATGATAGAGAATTCACATTTGAATCTCCATCTCCATTTTTATAACTACACTAAAAACTATTACATCCTCTCTCCTTCTCAATTAAATAACATATTTTTATACTTTTATTATTATTTTTTCTCCCTCATCCACTCACAATCACTTTAAAAAAATATTAAAAATTTATAGGGGTGAATGGTGTATTATCTCTTTCATCTACTCACAAGTCACAACCACTTACAATCACTCTATATAATATAGAGAACCCACTCACATTAAAATGGAGATGCTAATATGAATGCTCTTAGGGCTAAAGTTTTAGATTTGAGATTGCATCTTTTAACCGCCTTATAAGTCCACCACTATAACCTAACACAATTGATTTTCTCCTGATCGTGCGAATCCAAGTATGTTTGTTGCAAATCGAAGGCCATTTCTTGTTTGTTGGAGGCTTCTTTTTTGATCTCTTATCATTTCTTAAACTATTTCTCTTGAAAGTCGATCACCATCGGGGTAAATTGAAGGTGATTGGTGCCATATCGAAGGCTACTATGTGTAAATTGAACCAGTTGATATGTGTCTAAGTCCATGAAGTCCATAAACAAACAATGAATTTTGCATGATCTCAATCTCAACATTTCTAGTTTTCAAAGTTATTTATTTGAATTGGTTTATGTTATGATGTGCTAAAATAATGCAAATCATGGGATGCCCACATTTCCCATTAACGTTTATTTTCCCATTAGTTAGGAAGTAGTTTTGGAATTTTCTTGTTTGTTTCCTTATAAAAGGCACTGCCTTTATATCTAATAAACATGCAGAAAATTATCACACTTATCCTCTCTAAATTTCTTATTGTTCCCTCCTTCAAATCTCATTCTATTAACTGATCGATACACAACGGTGGTATCAAAGCCGTGGTGATCTCATGGCTGGCGAACGCAACAACACTGAATTCCAACAAGAAAATGAAGAAAGCTTCACGAAATATGACGCACTATTTGAAATTTTTTTGGGTGAGTTGCAGACACTCAATACCCGGAAGGAATCAAAAGACGATGGGGTTCTCATTGTCAATTCCCATCAGAAGCCTTATTTGAAACTCCATTTCCCTCGATTCAGCGACGATGATCCTATGAGTTGGATTTATCACGCGGAACAATATTTTGAATTCCATAGGGTGGCAGATGTGGATCAGGTGAGTTTGGCTTCTTTCCACCTCGATGGTATTGCTCTTCAATGGCACCGTTGGTTAACAAATAACGCGGTCCGTTATGTAACACCCCGAAACTTCGTTTCACCTAATTACGCCATTAGGCGGTATTAATTAATGTAACACCCTAAAACTCGCAAATGCACTTATTATTAACACACAAGAAATTCGGGGCTTAGCGAATAAATTAAATACTTGTACTATGTCTGAAAGGGCTAAACTTGACAATTGAACAAAGTAAAATGAAGGAGGGTTAAAAGTGAAAGAGTGTGTGATAACACACACTTTAGATCGACACCCAACACCTTCAAAAACACACACATAGGAGCTACACCCAATTCAGCCCAAATTCTGCTAAAAATCGAAGGCTCTTGCTAATGCATGATGGAATTCTTGCTCAATTAGTGTCCTAAAATCCTAAGGTAACTCTAGCGCTCTTTTGATTCATCAAAATCCATGGATTATGGAAGAAGATGATTCTAGGGTTTTTATAAAAACAAGATTTCTTAGCTTCTATAGGTTTCTATGTGTTAGTAGATATCAAAGAAGCTTTAAAAAACGTGATAAGTCACTATATGTTGTTGATTAATATGAAATTGTGAATGTTTATTATGCATAAGTAGTGGATTTTTACCCTGGACTTGAATTACCTAATTGGTGAATTGATCATGTGTAAGGAGTTAACAAAGCTAGGGTCAAATCTAGAAAGTTTTGAACACCTAGAATTAACATGATGAAAATGGTGCATATGAGGTGTTTGATAAAATTCTTGAATGAGGAAACGAATGTGTGAAACATGTATGAAGATGAATACTTGCAAGGTGAATTAGATTTTATGCCCACAAGATGTTCGAGTGAAACACCTAGGCGAGTTTAATCTCATTTAGACATGGAAAGTAAAAAATATATAGTTGTCCTGATTTTATAAAAATCATAGAGAATTCATTGGAAGGTGCACGATACATGATTGCAAAGGTAGTAAAGACCTATACGATCCATCTTTGAGCATGTTAATCTAGTTCGGATTTTAAATGGGTCAAAAGGGTCAATTACAGCAGCTGTATAGAAAATTGCTGCACATTATTAATGTTATTAATAAAAAAAGGCATAAGATCATATATATACTTGCTTTGGGCATTAAGTATTGATTGTTAGGAACACGTAGCACCTTATGTGACATACTTAACGTGTTCAAGATCACTTACTAACTAGTTTTTATAAGTAACATCACTAACGAGTCAAACGGTTAGTGAATGGAATGATTCATTGAACAAAAACTAGTTGTTGAATATATGCATGCTTTGATGAATAAGTGTGTGTGAATCCATAAGGTGTGATAGTCATGTTAATGGTTGACTAATCTAATCATCTTGTGAATACAATGTGGTAGTTTGACTTTGACAAGCTAGGTAGGAGCTTGGAGAGGAACGAGTCAAACAAATACAAGTTCAAGTATGAAGCTTGCAAGGATACAAGGTAAGTGTTACTTACGTTATTATACTAAAGAGTATGAATTATGCATTGCGCGTTAAATTTTCTAGACCTAGTTATGGGATAAAGGTAGGACCCCGAGCGGTGAAAAACTACTAAGCGGGTCTAAATGGGCGGATTTATGTATAAACTCGTTTTATGACAATCAACAAGGTGACATGTGCACCTAAGAAATGAAGTTACTAAATGGCTTAAATCTTGAAAAGTCATGTTGTAATTTGGTTATGAATGAGCCGACGTTTTGAAACAAGTCAAATACACTAAGTGGGTTCAATCATGTTAGAGTCGAATGAATAAAGTTTTTAGTAAGCAACAAAGTCAAATGTTGCACCCAAAGTGTGTAATCTTGAAACGGGTCAAGTGGTGATGTCCTCACCATTGGGACCCGGTATTCAATGCTTGTATATCAAGAAATAAGGTTCAAAAGATATAAATGGGTCAAATGGTGTTGTGTCCCATTTGTATCCCAAAATCTAATGTGGGTCAAGGAGGTTCGTTCACAAGGTAATCATTTTGGAATGGGGCACATGATGCCAAAAATCATGGAGGAAATATCAAGATTTGGGAATGGAACAACACTATCTTGTAAGTCCGTAGTTAAACGAAAGCCTCGGGCGAAGTAGTATATGTATAGAAACCACCACATGAGCCAAATCGGTAAGTTTATTCTAACTATGTCCTATGTGCGCTAAACGCGCCTAAGAATGACTAATAGTAGCGAAACATTGTAAATGATGGAAAACTAAGTCCATAAGGCTTAGAGCATTTCGAACAAGTTAATGGGTAAAAAACAATAGAAGAAAACCAAGTAGTGTCGCCTACGGGCGGCTAAATGGGATTTGTTGCCTACAAGGCCATTTTGGGAATTTAAAGATTCACAAAAGGTTAAATCTAAGAACCGGGTCATAGTAAACAATCTGGACACTGTTTTTAGCTAAACAAGTGTCCAATGGGTTGATAATATGGTTGTTATAATTCTTGAATGGTTAAGTAATGTTTTGTATAACCTATGGTCACAACAGGTCGATTTGGGTTGAATATCCCAAACCAAACCATAGACTTTGGAAACTATAAACACTCAATACAAAATCAAAATTTCACAATTTGGATGTAGAAATACGAAGATTTTGGGTGTATGGGTCATGTTTAGACTCAAATATGGAAATACACATGAGATGGGGTAAGAGGATCTGACTAAGGCATGGAATTGCATCCTAACAGCAGCTCCAGGCCGTAGCTTACGACCATGAGCCGTAGACTACGACCAAAACAAGGTTCAAGATAAAAAAACAACCAACCGTAAAGCTACGGTTCTCTAGCCGTAGCTTACGGTGGGTTTGTTGGTGCATTTCTGTGTGACATCAGCTTACTAGATAGAATAGCTTAGTAGATAGTCATTTTGTATAACGTGTAATCGTCTTTATTGTAATTAGCGAACATGTGGTTGGTGAAGAATCCCAATGGGCGAAGTTAGGTGATTAGCGAAGATAGGCATCTTCGCTAAAGGCCAGCCGAAACGAATATGTTCTCTATATAAAGAACATATGGGTTTTAGGGTTAGTTGTTGTTCGTTATATTAGTTTGCCTCCAAGTTTTGTGTGTGTTAGTTGTGGTGTCTTGAATTGATTGTAATATGTTTATAATCAATAGAAGACAAGTTTTATAGAATCTCTCGTGTTCGATCTTGATTGTTACATAATCGGTTTTGCATAAACGTTAATAAAAGGATTCCACGCTTTGATTAACCTGCTCAATCTTGTAATCGATTCATTCCAAGACCTACATTTGGTATCAGAGCTTTAAGCTCATTGATTGTACGGTTTCAAGGTTGGTTTTTGCAAAATCGAAACTCTCCAATCGTTTTTATTTTTCATTTGCGTGTTTCTGCAGTTTTTTGCCTAAATCATAATTGTTTTATCATATCTCGATCATTTCATTGTGGCTTGGTATGATTTCGACAGAAAGATTGTCGAATTAGGGTTCATCATATTAAAAAAAAACGATTAGATTCAGAAAAACGAACTTAAGACTCGAGCAACTTTAAGGTTTTGTTATTTATTATTTTCGCTTGGGATCTCGTTATTTATTATCTTCGTTCAAGAATTAGAGTTTGCTGATCTTCGTGGATAGTCCAACTTCGCTTGATAGATAAGCAAAGATACCCAACTTCGCTTTTAGCATATTCGGACATATAAACGTTTTGGACCATAGAAGACTAACAAAATTGAATTGGACAATTTGAACTGCTCCATTGAAATCGTTTAATTTTTAAGGACAAAAAAAGTCGGGAATTCGTAAAAATTTTCTTTCCAGAATTTTTGTTTGTGATTTAGAATTAAAAAATAATACTCTAAGAAAAATTTCGTGAAAATATTTTTTTAAACTTTTATTCAGCTTTGACGAATCGGGTCGTGAATCTTGAATGGATAGAGTGACTATAGTCAAGCTGGATTTAGATTTTGACTCAGGTATACCAAAATCTATTTGAAACTTTCGGCTGCGATCTTGAAAAACTTAAAATGGATATTAGACTTGCAATAAAAACTGCTCCCAAAGCGGTGAAAATTGAGGATTTTGAGGACTGGCAAACCACATTTAAATCATTTATCAAACATGAGGATGATAGAAGTGGGATTGTATCCTATGGGTATGCTAAACCTGTCTATGAAGGAATGGACGACATCATTCGAGTACCAAGGTACAGTGAAATGCAAGAGTTTGATAAATTAATGTATGATGCTGAGGGAAAAGATTTGGCAACTATATACCAATCCTTGTCAGGTGATATTCAACATAACTTTAGTAGGTATGACGATTCACAAGAGATGTGGGAGGCTTTGGAAAGACGTCTTAAAGTGAATAGTCACACTCAGTAGGGTTCTTCTAATCAGAATTCTTCAGGACAAAGCTTAAATGGTCAATCTTGAGAAAGCAGTGAGAACCCAAAGGTGTTAGTGCCAGATCAACAAGATAAATCATGTAAGGGAACAAGTGATCAAGCTTTAATGGCAAAAATTGTTTAGGATAAGAAATGGGAAGCAATGGAAGCTGTTGATGCTGAGGAGGTAAATGATGCGAGTGCGGTTGTGCCTGACATCATTGATCTCAAGGAGGCAGAAGGGATGTCTACCAAGGAGTTCATCGCATACATATCTGAATTGGACTCCACCAACAACCAAGGTCCACATTTCTCTCTCTTCTGTTGTTAATGCATGTAAAAAATGCGTTGACTATGCTGAGCGTCTTGCATCCTGATTACTGAAAATGAACAACTAGCTAACCATAACAAGAGTCTTGTAGTCCTATTAGATCAGGAAAAAGAAGTTAAATTTGAGCAATAGAATTAGAGAGGACAATCTTAAGACTAAGCTTAAAGCTACAGAAAAGGACTTTAAGGCGTTAAACCTTGTAGTTAAGGAAAAGATCACTTATCTGGATCTAGCCCATCTAGCCTTAGCTGACAAACAGAAAGTCATTGCTGAGAAAAACAAGGAGAGCAAAAGATTAAGATAACGGAACTTAACAGGAAGGTTGAACAGTGTCGTAGTACCAAGTACCTCTATAAATGACATCCTAGATTCCCAAAAGGATAAGAATGAGTCACTAGGGTTAGGCTACAATGATGTCCCCCTTCCCTTTAATGAGAACTATTCATTCTTGCCTTCTAAGGAAGAGTTCATTGATGCGGTAAATGGTAAACCACCTGTAGTCGAATATCAGGATATCGACTTGCTAAGAGTCCTAATTCGGCTGAAAAAGAATCCGTGGGATCTAACAGCAATCAAGAAAAAGATGAGCAAGGTTGTAGATGTTAAGAAGAGTGTAAAACTGGATAATGTTAGGAACTCAAATCGGAAAACAACTGTTAAGAAGTTGTATAAACTTAAGGGTAATAACAAGATATTTTCTCATAGTGACTTCCCAATGTCGTCTATTGCATAGGGACAAATTGAAACTGTTTTTACCAAAGTAGTTTCCAATGTGGTTCATGACTCTAGACCCTCTTCTTCACAATCTACTCCTCAATCAAAGCTTAAGAAAAGATCTTGCTTTAACGGTCGTATTAGAGGGCATGTGGCTAGTTGTTGCCCATTTAAGATAATAGAAAAATCTAGTGAGAGTAAGTCGCATAAGAAGTGTGTTCAAAAGCAACAAGAGGGAGTTGCAAAGGATGTGAATCAGGTTGATAAGGGTAAAAATGATGTACCATATTCTAAACAAAGTCAATCAAAATTTCATTCTAAGACTTCATGTCCGGGGTAGTTTGATTGACCAAGAAATCAATCCTCAAGATACAATAACTACAATGGTCAATCAAATACGTTCCAACATCAAAATCGATACCAGAACAACTGGTTATCGAAATTTTCATAAAAGACATTATAAAGAACATGTAAACTCTCAAAGAGATGACTGTAGGAGTTTCCATAACTCAAATAATCAACCAAGAATTTTCAGAAATTCAGGGTAAGATAATCAGAATCAATACTTTTCAATTAATCACTATCAAAATGTTTCCAATTATTAGTCTCAAAATTCAACGAATGTAACAGATCCAAGTCACTTGAAAGGTGTAATGGACATTTAAATGAGTTTACTTATGTTAATGAAAGAGGTCAACCAAGACTACTAAAGTCTGGGTTCCTCGTACTAACTGAATTGTTGAGTGAGTGGATGACAAGTGTGGAAAATTGTTGATTTGTTTGACAGTGGTTGTTCATGTAAATTATTGAGGTGAATTATAGGCTACCAATGGTAACAAATGGTTTACTTCGGTGAAGATATTCATTTTGAACTTTAAAGTTTTACATATTATTCTCATTTTCACGTTGAAAACATTTTGTCAGTTTAAGAGGGAGACTCTTTGTTTTAAATTTCTGTTTTTATTTTCATAAAACCAAAAATTTATGGGGGGAAATTTCCCTAAGCCAAAAAGAGTTAGATATATGCGTGCGTTTAGGGGGAGTAATATAATTATAAAAATACATTAAAAACATTTAAAAAAATCCAGAAAAACGGAAATCATGGTGTGAAAGAGAAGAAATGATAGTACATTAGCCGTTGGACTGCCAAATTGAAAACTAAACTTAAATATGCTAAACTAGAATGAGTAATATTTGTAGGTAAAGGTTTCGTCTATTCGTTTAATAGGATTAAAAGGACCATAATGACAGTTTCACTGGCATTTTAAATGTGTTAAAAAAATTACTTGCTTGAAATCAATCATGATAAAAAAATGATGGGAAAGGTAAAAAAAATTATAACCTTTATATTTAAGTTATTCTGTATATATTTTTTTTTGAATGACCAAAAAATTGGAATCACTCTTAATAGGAGCGATCAAAAGAATAGCCGTTGAGGCTAAAATGCGCCCCCATTCTACGCTAAAATGCGTCGTGCATTTAAGCCTCCATCCTACATCTGTTTCTCTCTCTAACCCATTCACTCTCCAGGCGCACTGTATCTCGGTCTTCCTCTGCCTAGAATCATTGATGTGACGTCAACATCATTCAACGCTGTAGCTGGCAGCCATGGCCGTCGGATGGTCCAGATATACCACATGCCACCACCATTTCGTGTACGTTCCCCTTTAAATGATTCTGGTTTCACCGTGGTTTTGTAGTGGGTTTCGGCATAGTTTCTTGTCGGCGATGTTTGAATAGTTGTACAAATCCGAGATGAGATGGTTGTGATGTCGTAGGTAATGGTGACTGTGATGACGTCGGCTGGGTGTCTTATCGGCGTCGGCGATTTGTCTAACGACATGTGTCTGAGGACTAAGGTAAATAATCAACCCCCTCTTTTTGTGATTTGTTGATATAGTTCTTAAGCTGGACATTTTAATTTATTATTTAGATTTAATTTTTTTATCCAAAGTTATTAGTAATTTTTATGTGGAATTTGTGCATGGTGTTAGTTG
>JAUTDX010007069.1:0-17670 GCA_030844895.1 Ambrosia x helenae | reverse complement strand
TGTTTAATGAAAAAGAGTTTTATCAATGGCACCTCTTGTAAAGTTATTTTTGAGTAAAAAGGTGGAGAGTGTAATCATACCAGGCTCTTGGAGCCTGTTTGAGCCCATAAAGAGCTTATTCAGTCTGTACACCACTCAGGATGAGAAGGATCCTCAAACCCAGGTGGCTGACAGACATACACCTCCTCTTTTATTTTTCCATACAAAAAATGCACTTTTCACATCCATTTGATAAACTTTAATTTTGTTGGAAATGACATAGGCCAGAAATAACCTGATGGCCTCAAGCCTTGCAACTGGAGCAAAGGTTTCATCATAGTCAATTCCCTCTTCTTGAGAGTACCCTTGAACTACCAGTCTTGCCTGTTCTTGATTATCATACCAGCTTCATCTGTTTGGTTCCTGAAAACCCATCTTGTGCCAATTGGTTGCTTGTTTGGAGGTAAGGGACAGATTTCCCAGACCTGTTGCTGTTGAACTGAAGCAGTTCATCTTGCATAGCTTGCACCCAATTATTGTCTTTGAGGGCTTCCTGGTACTTCTTTGGTTCCAACTGTGAAATAAAGGCTGAAATAGGCAAAAGTTGGAGAGCTGGTTTCTGGTAAGAACACCTGAAGCTATATCACCCATGACTTGATCAAGTGGATGATCTCTGTGTTCAATCAGTTGTTGTAAACCACTGACAGGTGTAGGTGCTCTTGTTCTTCAAACAAACTACTGAGGTCTATAATATCTGGTTCAGCAGTTTTAGCTTCTTCAGTAGTTGCAGGTGCTGAAGCCATGTTTGAGTTTGGCCTTCAGTATTTGTTGGATCAGAAGTTTGTGAAACTTCTGATGGTGTTGAAGTTGACTTAATGACTGTTTGAGGAGTCCATGGTGTAGGATCCTCATCTTCAAACCTTGATCACCATAATAAGTAGGTTTGGAAGAAAGTAACAGTCTTTTCAGGTCCAAAGTGGAAGTTGTCAAGGTCAAAGAGTTCAGCAGGATGTGCTGGAATAAGAGTGTGTTTTGACTCATTGAACTTGACATTCAATGTTTCTTCTACTATCTCTGGTGTGAGAATTAAAAACCTGTAGGCTTTTCTAGTTGAAGAGTAACCAATAAAGTAACCTGAGTCAACTTTGTTAGCAAACTTTGAAATAGATTCCTTGATGTTCCAGATGAAACATTGACACCCAAAAGCCCTGAAAAAGGAGATAAGGGCTTCATGCCATGAAGAACTTCATAGGCAGTCTTGGAATGTCTCTTGACCACAAAGACTCTATTCTGACATAACATGATGTGTTAACTGCTTTCTGCCCAAAGTACAAGGGCAGTCCAGAATCAGCTAACATTGTTCTTGCTCCTTCTATCAATGTTTTGTTCTTCCTTTCTACTACACCATTTTGTTCAGAGTTCTGGGAACACTGTATTGTCTAATAATCCCTTAGACAAACAGAATTCATCCAGAGTTTTGTTCCTGAACTCTGTCCCATTGTCACTTCTAATGGTTTTGACAGATAGAGAATATTGTTTCTCTACTTGTAGAATGAAGAATTTGATGATTTCAGCAGCCTCATCCTTGGAGAATAAAAGAATACCCATGTGAATCTTGAGTAGTCATCAATGATGACTAAGCAGTACTTCTTCTTACCAAGGCTCATAATCTTGACAGGTCCAAATAAGTCCATATGGAGTAGTTGAAGACATGCAGTTGTTTTTGATTCTTCAATAGACTTATAGGAGGACTTATGATGTTTTCCCATTAAACAGGATACACAGTGTTCTTGACACTGGTATACTTTCAAAGGTAGACCTCTGACCAAGCCATTTTTGTGACTTTATTTATGGTTTTAAAGTTCACATGGCCAAGTCTCCTGTGCCAGAGATCTGTTTCTGAAGTTGATGCCCTTGAGAAGAAACAGGCAGTGTTGTTCAATACTTTGTCTTTCTCAATGTCCACTGCATAGACATTGCCACATCTTTTGGCAATCAGCAAAGTATGATCTTCAATAATCTTCTCTATCAACTTCTGGCCTTCTGGTGAGATGATCTTGCATGCTGTCTTTGTGAAAAAGGAAGAATATCCTTTATCACACATTTGTGACACACTCAGCAAGTTGTATTCAAGGTTTTCCACCAGATTGACCTTGTCAAACTGTATTTTGCCAGAGGAGACATTGCCATGTCCTAGCACATATCCCTTAGCATTGTTCCCAAAGGATACAGATCCTTCTCTTTGGCTGATAAAGTTGTTTATCAGGTATCTGCATCCAGTCATGTGCATAGAGCCTCACTATCAACATACCATATGCTGTTTAAGCCCCTGGAAACTCTCTGCACATAAAAGCAAATTAGTTTAGATCTAGGAACCCAAGCCTGTTTGGCTTTGGGTTTGCTCTTGAGAACAGTTACAGTTTGTTCTTGACCAGGTTGAGAAATCCATGTCTTTTGGCAATGGTTTTTCATTAAGAACCATGGTGGTGTCCTTGTCAGGACCACCATCAACCTTGGTCATCAGTAGTTGTACCATGTTCATTAGATTTTGTATCTCAGCAGTTTGTGAAACTGCTGATGATTCTGGTCTAACTACTGACAAAGAATTTGAGAAAAAGATTTTGGTTAGATTTTATCTTTTTCTGAGAAAAGGTGTTTTCAGGTTGTTGTTTCCTGGGTTTAAAGATTCTTTCATAATCATTTCTGATTTGATTCCCACAACCTGTTGTTTAATTTTTTGATTGAACTGAATTCCTTTTCTGTATCTACAAAATTCAGTTTTGTGGTTGAACAGACCACAAATTTCACACTCTTTTGCCTTTTGTTTTTGGTCTAAAGGCAAATTTCTGACATTAGTGTAAAGATTTTGCTCATCAGTAGTTTTCAGGGTCTCAACTCCTGATGTAGATGAAACTACTGATGGATTGTTGTCAGATTTTGTTAACACTTCTGAAGTACTTTCTTTAAAAATGCCAGGATTCTGTTTAGAAAGTTTTCATGGAAAGATGTGCAGTCTTTCCCTTCAGAGTTTCATTTGAAACAATTTTTCTCTTCTCCCATCTTCAGTATTTTGGAGAGAAATCTGTTGGTGTTTCAACATGATGGTATCCTATGCCAAACTTAACATTTGAAGCACTTTGTTTGTTTAGCAATAATTGATACCCCTTACAAGATTCCACCCATTTTTCACATGTGATCCTGGTGTCAGCAAGCTCTTGTCTGACATCTCCCAGGTCATTTAGCATGATTTTTAATTTGTGCTTGGGTTTCAATAGCTGAGTCAGTTAATTTAGAAACTTCTTTTGTTTGCACACAGTTTTTTCTAAATCACATTTTATCTGTGTGTATTTTCTTTCTAAATCATTGGCTTTACCTTGTAAGTGCACATTTGTCTCTCTTATGAGAGCAAAAGTTTCTTTGCAAGAATTTGAGCAAAGTTTTGTCAAAGATTCTTTTGATACCTGTGACAATGCAGATTTTGAAGTACAGCCTTCAAATGCCATTAAGGCAAAGTTCTTTCTGCCATTGTCTGGTTCTCCCCAGTTGATGTCAAATACTTTGTTGTCTGCATCAGGATTGCACTCTGTGGTGTCAAAAGGGAGACTGCTCCAGTCAACATACCCTGAGGTGAAAAGACTTTGTTGAGAGGGTTGTTGAGTCTGTGGAGGATGTTGAGCAGCTGGAAAGGGAGGGATTGATTGTTGGCTCTGCATCTGTTGAGCAGGCACTTGAACATATTGTACTTGTGGCATGTATTGCTGTTGAGGAGCTTGTGCCTGTACAAAATGAGCACTCCCTTGAGTTCCATTATTCCTATTATAATTGGGGTTATAGTTATTTCCAGATTGTGATTGGTTAAAGCTAGAGCTTCTACACTCTCTAGCAAAGTGTCCCAACTTCTGACACTTGTGACATCTTAATTTAGATTTGTCAAAACCAATTTTTGTATTACTGGTCAATCCTGGAAATTTCCTTCCTGACCTTTTATAAAACTTGTTAGTTTTAATGCTTAGCATGGCCAGTTGGTGTAATATGTCCATTTCTTCTAAGTCATCACTGCTAAAGTTTTTCAAATCATCCATGATAAAACATAGATTATCAGCAGTTTGACTTTGGTCATTATTGTCATAACCTGGGAAAGATCTTTCTGATGAGATCCCAGTGGTTATGTCAATATTGTCATAAGATCCATAGGAACAAGTTGGTGAATCTTGTCCCAAAAGTGCTGTACTACCTGGTAGGTAGTCATCAGCAGTTTTACCAGATGATTGTAATTTCTTCTTTTGATCAATTTCTCTCTCAAAAGTAAGTAATCTCCCATGGAGTTTTGTAAGAGTGAAGGAGCTAAAATCTGGTGAGGATCTTAAAACAATGGAGTATGTTTCCCATTTGTCTGGTAAAGACCTTAAAAATCTATGTAGCATAGACACTGTTGTATAGGTCTGACCATTTAACTTTAGCTCAGATATTAATGAGGAGAATCTTTCAAATTGTTGAGTTAAAGTTTCCCATTAATATGAGCAAATGTTTCATATTGTTGAGCTAAAATCTCTCTGGTGTTGGCAATCACCTCTTCAGTTCCTCCAAACTGTTCTTTAAGATAATCCAGAGTTCTTTGGCACTTTCACAATGTAAAAGGCCAGAGTATATCTCATTTGGGAGAGCCATTGCCAACATAGAGAATGCTTTTGCATCTAGCTCAAGTTTTAGGAAATCATTATCTGTATATTCTTTAGGGTCCTTAGGGACCTTAACATTAGTTTCAAGATTAACATTTACTGGTTTGTGAGGACCATATATCACAGATCTCCAACAACCTGTGTTGGTTTGTGACAAGGTATGTGCCATTCTCTTTTGCCATATGTTGTATTCATTTCTAACAAGCATGGCAGGTTTAGTGGCAGAACCAGTATTATGTGGATCCATTTTAAAGAGTATAGATTTGTCAGATGACTCTTTTAAGTGATGGATGTTGATAAAAAGTGAACTTTTGATCTTTTTATTGAGTATCAATAAGAGCTTTGTGTCTGATTCTCAATTTGTTAGATTGATATGTGATCAGATAAACCAATGCTCTGATACCAATTGTTGGATCAGTTTTGCTCTTTTTGCTAAGTAAGAACTTGCTATCTTGACACTTAAGTGTTTAGCAAGCCCTTGTAAATCAGATTATAAGCACAGCGGAATGTATAAGTTAAAGCAACACTTTTTATACTAAGGAAGAGTTTATTACTCCCCTTGATGATTGAAACTAATAAATGACAAGTATTTATTATGAATCCAAGCAGTAAATGAGAATTAGATACTTAGACAGATTCACAATAAATACAGAAATGGAATAGAACAGTGAAAGTGTTTGAAGGATTTTTCTATTAAAATCAATGTCTAAAATAGAAGGTTGAAGCCTTCTATTTATAGACGTTTACATACATGTATCTTGCCAAAAAGCAAGTACAGAAACAACAGAAACAAGTTGCACAAGTTTGCAACATTGAAGCTAACAAATACAGCTAAAAGTAATAATAAACAATAAACTACTGATGCAAAAAGGCGGTGGAAAATATCTGATGCTAAGTGCTGATGAGTAGTTTGTCTTCAGTACTTCTGAAGTGAACTTGTCTGGTTTGGACTTCAGAACTTCTGATGAAGTTTCTTCTTCAGCACTTCTCTTATCTTCTCTTCAGCAGTTCTTTGTTTTCTTTTCAGTACTTCTATACTTAGCCAAAATGACAGAAGTGAATTAGACTAAGGTTTCCAAAAGTGGTTTCACCAATCCTCTTTGTCCTAACAAAACCCAACTGATGCATCAAGATCATCCTTTTAATCCCTGTAATCACAAGCCAGTAAAACGTTAAAACGTGGTAATTACCTTAATCAGTGGATATAATCAACAAACAAAGGAAGAAATGAGGTTTGATTTGGGATTATAAGGTGTTTTGGGGTGATTAGATGTGATGATGATGATTGAAGATGATAATGAACGGTGATGATGATGAGATTTGGATGATGGTTAGGTTGTAAACACTGTTAAAGAAGATAAAAATTTTTAACCAGATTTGACTCACTATATATATAGTCAACAGATGGGCCTGCGCACTTGAGATAAGTGCGCAGGCCCAATAAGTACGTAGAGATGAACATTTGGCCCAATAAGTAAGTTTTAAAGCCCAAATCCCTTTAATAATGGGGGTTTTACCAAGTCTCACCTTCTGCATTCAGGATCATACTAATCATACCTGCCAGAACCCGTTTCAACTTTCCGTTGGATAGTTGCAGCCTAAGAACAATTGTCGGTATGCTTGTCCACTTAAATCCATGCCTTTTCTCTTTCAACATGTGTTTGGCGATGCTGTTTATCATGTTTATCGGTAATATTGACGAAAATTTTATGGACCCCACAGTGTGCTAGGTATTGGCCTACCGATCCTCAAGGTTTATTGAAATATAATGATGAGAGCTTCAGGTCTATGTTACCATAAGCAGAGAAGATGATCATTATCTTGATCAGATGATGAGAGCTTCAGGTCTATGTTACCATAAGCAGAGAGATGATCATCTGATCGTTTGATGAGCTATCTATATATGTTTGCACGTCACTAACATTGCGTGTCTTTTGCTGCTCAGTTTTTCTTAGCCCCGCATTGGTAGCTTGCACTCTTAGGTGTCTTTTGATTTACCTATGCACAAAATTTTCTGTGTCTTTTAATTTCTCAACCTATGTATGACCGGACTCAGCTTGTGCAGACCTAAAGCACAGTGGGAATCCAGCTTTCCGTGTAGATCTTTATTGTTAATCAGGTCTAGTAGCAGTTTACTTGATTCCAGGCTGAATCTACCGACACATCGTTGCTTGAGGGCCACAACATCCTCTGGGTCCTATTCACATGCTGACGAGATATGATTAGTTCCTATCATTTCCTGAATTAATTTTGCATTAGGAATGGACTGGTTTACTTTCTCCCCCAAAAATCTTGTTTTTAAAAGAAAAGAAGATTTTTTTATAAAATATGCACAAGTAAAGGTTTTTTTTTTTATTCAAATTTATCATCTCAAGCCATGAAACCAACTAATGAAACCGGGTTTTATCGAAAGCTTTTGTAAAGATATCTGCTTTTTGATCAGCAGTATCTATAGGCAACACCTGTATGTACCCTTTGTCGTGCACATCGCGAATTGAGTGAATCCGAATTTCAATGTGTTTGTTTTTAGAATGATCAATTGGATTCTTCACGATGTCACGACATGCATCATTATCAATAAAAATAGGTGTATGCATGACATTCAAACCGTAGTCCAAAAGCTGATTTTGGATCCATAACACCTGACAGCAACAACTGGATGCAGCTGTGTATTCGGCTTGAGTAGTGGAGATGGACACGGTGGTCTGCTTCTTGCTCTGCCAAGACACTAGCCGGTTACCCAGAAATTGACAACCACCAGAGACAGATTTTCTGTCAATCCTACAACCTGCATGATCATTATCAGAGTAAGCGATTAGATCAAAGTTATCACTCTTAGGATACCATAAACCAAGTTTTGGTGTTCCTTTGAGGTAGCGGAAGACTCTTTTCACTGCAGTCTCATGCGATTGCTTAGGATTGGACTGAAAACGCGCGCAACATTTATCTGCCCACATGATATCTGGTCTGCTAGCTGTTAGATACATCAGGGAGCCAATCATTGATCGATACGTGTGAGGATTCACTGAAGGCCCCTGAAGATCTGGTACAAGTGTTGTTTGGGCCGCAAAAGGAGTATTGGATGGCTTGCAGTCGGTCATGTTGTATTTTGCCAGAATGTCTCTTGTATACTTGGCTTGGTGGATGAGATTCCGTCTTCTTTCTGTTGCACTTCCAAGCCTAAGAAAAACGATAATTCTCCCATCATGCTCATTTCAAATTGAGACTTCATGATGCTTTCAAATTCCCTGCATAAGTTTTCATCAGTGGAGCCAAAGATAATATCATTAACATAAATTTGAACAAGGATAGAGTGTTTGTTGACTTCTTTGGTGAACAAAGTCATGTCGATCTTCCCTCTGGTGTACCCATTCTGCAGCAAGTATGAAGATAAGGTCTCATACCAAGCTCGAGGAGCTTGATGGAGTCCATAGAGAGCCTTATCCAGTTTGTAGTACTTGTTGGGATGATGAGGATCTTCAAAACCCGGGGGTTGACAAACATAGACTTCTTCTTTGATCTTCCCGTACAGAAATGCACTCTTCACATCCATTTGAAAGACTTTGAAGTTCTTGTATGCGGCGTATTCCAGGAAGATACGTATGGCTTCAAGTCTAGCAACTGGAGCGAACACTTCCTCATAATCAATACCCTCCTGTTGACAAAAGCCCTGAACAACCAGACGAGCCTTGTTCTTAATTACCACACCTCGTTCATCCATTTTGTTGCGAAACACCCATCTTGTTCCAATAGGATACTTTCCTTCAGGTAAATCCACAAGTTCCCAAACCTTTAGCTTTCTAAACTGATAGAGCTCATCCTGCATGGCTTCAACCCAACTTGCATCTCTGACAGCGTCTTCAATGCTGAAAGGTACCGTCTGAGATAAGAAGGCTGAAAGTGCAATATTCAGTTTGTCTGCCTGATTTCTAGTAAGAACACCCTCAGAGATTGGTCCAATGATGTTCTCCACAGGGTGATCCTTAGAAGACTTAAATCCCATGTTTGGTTCTTCTTGAATTTGGGAAGGCAGATTGGAAAGGTGATCTGCAGGATTCGACGAACTGGATGGATCATTTGCAGACTGTTGTGCTGAAGATGTTTCTTCTGAAGCTAGAGTACCTTCAGGAGATGGAGTAGTTTCAACAGTTGCATCACCATTTGTGGTCTAAAGGGGAACAATTGGATCAGCTACGAGTGGAGAAAATCGGGTGGTGAAAGGTGCTACATCGTCTTCGGAAGAGTAAAGAGTATCTTCAAGAGGAGAAGGATCGGTGATGTATTGTAAAATACATCTATTTCCAGTGTAAAATTTGTATAGTTTTCGAGTCGTTTAGATAGTACTTTTATTAGTTTTAGGCTTGTACCGGTCTATTTTATTTATTATAGGTTTTTATAGATTTTTATTAGTCTTGAGTCAGTTTTAGTGCTTATTTATTTATTTTATATTTTTGTAGGTGTTTTATGGGCGTTGGAGCGTAAACGAGTAACTTTGGTCAAGTCAAGAACACCCGAATCAAGAGCACGTAATAATAATAATAGTTATAATAATAATAATAAATAAAATAAGAAAGAAAAGAAACGTGACTATTTTGTCACGGCCCACTAATCCACACAAAAATTGTGAGAGGGCTCCATTAAGGGGCCGAACATATTGGTTTGGGTAGGAGATATATGGACTTTGGAGGGGGGTGAAAGGCATCGATATATTATTCTTGGGAAGGCTGCTGCGCACAAGAAAGAGAGGCGATAATTATTATTTCGAAGAGGAGTTTTGTGGTGCCGCATAATATAATTGGAAGAGACATCGAGCACAGCGAAAAAGATATTAAGAGGGAGGCAAGCCAGGAATCAAAGGTTCTAAGCCAGAGAGCGATTATTCGGGTGTCAATCATTCGGTTTTTTCGTTCCTTTATTATCTTTGTTCTATACAATGATTGCTGAATTTTTACTTGGCTTTGTTTCTCTTTTCAAGATGATTTGTGGCTAAAACTTTTTATAGCTACCTAGGCTAAGACAAATACTATGTTTTGATTTGCGTTTTCTATGGTTTTTGGAACTTGTTTGGATTTATGATTCAGTAAAGATTTTGATTTCTCTAGGTCTGGTGTATATGCGTATTTAATTTTCTTATTGCCACTTATTCACTCCACTTGCACTTTTATGAATGTCTTTCATGTATGAGTGCTAGTTAGGTTGCAGACTTTGTGTAGCAACTAGTTTATGGTCAATAGTCGCGAGTTTACCATAGGAGTGGTATTTGGTGGTTAGAAGATTTTAGGTATTCTTCCAAGTTCAATAGCTGTGAGGTGAGGACTTGTTGGTATGTCTAGGTTGTTAAATTGCTAGGTTAGAGGCTTTGTGAGAAGATCTGTCTAGTTTCCCTTTCAACTCCTGCATATCAAGTTAGATCTAGGCTTCAATAATTGCCCCTTACACCTAGTGTAGTGAGGCTTTCGCGCTGTGAGGTAGATTGTCTAGCGGGTACTCGATCATAAGAGTTAGATAACCTGTGAGGGTTTGTACTCCAACCGGTGGTTTAACAGCACAAAAATATTCTAGGGTTTCCCCTTGAGAAGGGTCGAGGGTGTCTAGTTTATTCTTGATGTTTAGTATTTTAAGATCCCGGTTCCAAATCAGTTCCATAACCATAGAAGCTTATCAGGCATAGTTAGGAGTCTGGTCTAGGTAGTGTCTCGTCATCATCTGAATTCAGCTCAACTAAGTTCGTGTCTCTAGTCCAGTTTAGTAATTTTAGTTATTCTTTATTTTATTGCAATTTATTTTTCAGTAAAACCCCCCTTAAAATAATAAATTAATTTAATAGATATTTAGGATAAGTAATCGAGTCTAGTTTTCGTTTTCCATTAGAGTCTCGTGGGTTCGATATCCGGACTTACTTTAGCTATACTAGAGTCGATAGGTTCACTTGCCTGTCAGTAGTTTAGTTTTAGAGAGTCTAGAGTATTACTAGGTGTCTAGTTTTAGGTTTAATTTAGTTATTTTTATTAAACTACTTTTAGCACATCAATCGGCTGCTTGATTTTCAGATGGTTGTTCATCAATGATGCTGAAATTGTTGAAAACAACATCCACGTCAAAGAACCAGTCAGGACCGGCTCCTGTGTTGGTAGAGTTGGATTCCTGCCAATCAACATAAAAAGACTCGAGAACCATTTTGGTTCGTTTGTTGTACACTCTATAAGCTTTTTGACTTGAGGAGTATCCAACAAAGAAGCACTCATCTCCAACTGCATCAAACTTCATTATGTTCTCGTAGTTGTTAAGCAGCGTACATGAGCATCCAAAAGGCCTGAAGTAGTCAATCAAAGGTTTTCTTTTAAAGAGCAACTCATAACCTGTTTTCCCGCGCGTCTTTACAATTAAGACTCTGTTAAGAACATAACAGGCGGTATTCACAGCTTCAGCCCAGAAAATGATCGGCAATTTAGAGTCGATAAGCATGGTTCTGGCCGCCTCAATAAGTGTACGATTTTTCCTTTCAGCAACACCATTCTGTTGAGGAGTTCTCGTAGCACTGTACTGAAGATGAATTCCTCTGTTGTCTTTATTATGTTCTCAATGAGAGGGACAAACAGCATCAAAATCTCAGCAGCTTCACTTTTGTATTCCAAGAAGTACACCCATGTGAATCGGGAAAAATCATCTGTTATCACCAAACAATAAGACTTTTTAGCTAGACTTTTAACACTAATAGGACCAAAAAGATCCATGTGCAATAATTGAAGAGGTGAGTCTATAGAGTTCACAGCTTTGGACTTATGCGACTTTTTGTGTTGTTTTCCTTTGGCACATGCTAAGCATTTTTCAGAAAAGGGAATTCCTTAGGAGGAAGACCTCTGACAAGATTTAGCTTTGAAAGCTTATTAATATTTTTGAAGTTAACATGTCCTAATCGCTTGTGCCAAAGCAGTGACTCTGACTCGGATGCTTTAGAAAGTAAGCATGTCATTTGACATTCAGACTTTGCATCTCTCATGTTTATCACATAAGTATTATTTTGTCTAGGAGCTTTAAGCATAATCATATTGGTAGGAGGAATGAATCCTGGCTTTAGAAAGATGCACTCCATGTCATTAAATAACACTGAGATTCCTTTGTCGCAGACTTGTGATACACTCAGCAGATTGTAGCACAATTCTGGAACATAGTTCACATCTTCTAAAGTCATTGCATCAGAAATCACGTCCCCTATCCCAACTATCTTTCCGCCCTTCTCGTTGCCGGCAAAAGCAACAAATTCTCCATCAATGAATCGATAGTTTTTGAGGAGTTCTTTTAGTCCCGTCATGTGCCTTGACGCCCCGCTATCAACGTGCCACAGATATCTCATCAGGGCAATCAACCATTTCTGTAGTTTATTCTGAAAAACACATAAAACAAGAGAAATATACAGATGAATATACGAGACACTATGTACAGTCACGACTCAGACCATAATTTAAGTAACTTTTGGAATCTAGGTCTGTTTTAGTTTTAATCTGTCGTGATTTTCACCCAAAACTGACTCTTGTCTTTTCCAGGTTTTTGTGGCCTTAACAAAACTTCTTATAGTTTCTTGAAGATCTTTAATTTGAACTGAAAAAGATTTTTGGTATTGGTATCACTTGTGGTTTGGGTTGCAAATGACAATTCTTAACCACATGTCCCTCATTTCCACATCTAAAGCATTTAGAGTGTTTAGGCTTGATCTTTGAAGAAGATCTAGATGATGATGGTTGTGATGTTCTCTTCTTGTAGTTGCTTGAGTTGGGGCTGTCTGTTGAACATGCTTCATCACTGTTGTTGTTGCTTGATTCTTCATTTGTGTTGCATTCTGGCTCGCTGATGTCACTTTCTGTATCACTCTGTGATTCTCCAGAAGTTGTGTTATCTGTTTCACTTTGTGATTCTTCAGAACATGACATATCTGTTGATGATGGTGTAAACTCTGGAATTTCTTCGGTAAGAAATTTCCCAAACCTGTTTCTTTTTAGTTCTGGAACAAATGGAGATGGTCTATATACATTTTCATTATCAGAGAATGCATCATTAAGATCAACACAAACAGGCATAACATTTTCAACACAAATATCTGATCGTTTGATAGGATTCATCCTATCATTTGGGTCCACAACACCCTTGAAATCAAGTTTAGAAGTTAAAGTAATACAGTCATCCGGCCTAGATAAACTATTACAGTTATCCATCCTAGATAAACTATTACAGTCATCCAAATTAGTTAAATTATTACAGTCATCCGAATTCAAAGAAGTTTTTGACTTGTCATGGCTCCAGATGAACCAATTCACTGTAGAGTAATTGGCACCTGGGTGACCTAACCCCATTGTTTGACCACCACAACTTTCATCATCGTCCACCTGATCCTGTTGGGTCATATCTGCACTACTTTTACTTATATTAGAGTTTGACTCAGACGTGACACATTCTTTTTCGAAAAGATCATTTTTTGGATGTGGTTTTGGAATGGGTATATATTCACTTTTGCTCAAGGGTAAAAATAGAGATTTTACGATTCCCTTTTTATCCTTATACCCAATTCCATCTTTGACGAAAGATTTCCTTGAACAATCAAGGATATCAGTATGAGCGTGCTTGCTTACATTCCATTTGTCCACAACAATTTGGAGATGATTTGTTTCATTTCTAGATATTTCTAGTTTTTCAGTTAAGTCATTTATTAAAAAATCTTTTCTGAGAACAAATTCTTTTAGAGTGTGCATTTCAGCTATTGTTGCATTTAACTTTCGCTGATAAGCTAACTCATTTTCTTTCATTTCAGTGTTGATTTTTCGGATGTCATCCATCTCTCTTAAAATTCTCCTATTGTGGGACAAACAGTAAGCAACGGCTGTGACACACCTTGGTGAGCACAGCTTTGATTTAATTTCGAGCGGGATACTTACCAGGTCTCTCTCCTCAACCTTCTTTTGCATGCTCTGCGATTGTTGATCATCCTTGCTTGTGGAAGTCTTCTCAGCAACTAAAGCTTCCTCAGCAGCAGCCTCCTTGCCCTTGTCCTCACTCAACACACCTTTTAGACCAGTCTTCTCCATCCCTTCTCCTTTTGGCATCTCAGCTGATGACCCTTCCAAGGAACTCACACCAAGTGTTGATTTTGTGCAAATTTTTGCCATCAGTGCCTTGTTTACTTCAGCCTCTGCCACAACAACTTCCTCACCCCAGTCAAAGTCTTGAACCACAAGAGCCTTCTGCTGGTTGGCTTCTCCTCCATCTGTAATTGCCACCATCCTCTTTGCCGGTTTAACTTCAGCTTGATTTAAGGTTGGACACTCATACTTGAAGTGTCCAAGAGTTTTGCAATTGTAGCACCTGATTTTTGATTTATCAAACCCAGCCTTTCCCAATCCAACCCTTCGACCTGTTCAGTCCTGGAATCTCTTAACCCTTAGAGTAATCATGGCCATTTGCCATTTCAGGTCCATCTCCTCCATGTCATCGGGATCCACTTGATACATATCTTCAGGGCTCATCATGTCATTCTTCAGATCACCTGTCTTTAATGCTTCAAAGCTGGTCATGAAGGCGTTGAAGAGTTCAACGTGTTCATTAGCAAGCTTTGTTTGTTGAGGATTGAGAGTTGGGGGGTGAGGATTCTTGCCACTGGGTTGAGAGTATGGAACGGTCGTTCCTGAACTGGAGCTACCACCAATCATTCCATCAGCATACACCTGAGATGAGCTTGAACCCATGTTACCCACTAGAGTCATTAATGCCAAGTTTTTCATTGCAGTGATTGGTACAGCCTTTGGATTGGTCTGGTTCATCTCTCTCTTTGTAATGTCCATCTCAAATGACTTCAGTGTGTTGATGAGATCAGCCAAGGTAGACTGGGCGTCAAGATATTCTTTTCTGATCAGCATACACTGGATGCTCCATTCTTTTGGCAATGAGTCTAGCAGCTTCTTGATAGAATTTCTGTTGTTCACAGGAATTCCAGCCTTCTTCATCTTTGTCAACATGCTCATAAACCTATCAATGTGTGAGCTCAAACTTTCCCCACGAATACTGCCAAACATGTCATATTCTTTTTGCACCATGTCTTGCTTGTACTGGCACATCTCTTCGTTCCCTTCATAGTATTCATTCAACGCAAACCATAGATCATGTGTCGTGCCATACTCCTCAAACATGTTATAACATCGTTTGATAAGGCCATGGTTAGAGCACCATAAGCCTTGTGATCTCTTTGGAGTAACTGTTTATCAACATCGGTGTAAGTGGTTGGATCAGGGTTAAACTCTTCCCCAGTGGCAGTGGTTCTCATGGGAATGTGCGGTCCCAACTGGATAGAGTTCCATTGGGTGAAGTCTGTAAAATAAAAGAATGACCTCATTCTGTTCTTCCAAGTCCCATAGTCTTCCGCACCTTTTAACTTAGGTACTCTGGTAGTGGTTCCGGTTTCAAGATCTTGTTGAGTGGTAGGGTTAACTGTTGAATTGTTATTGTTACCAGCCATGATTTAGATGAATTTTAAGAATGTAGTTAAACAGATTTTAGTTATCAGTCCAGAAAATGTCCAAGTTCGTAAGTACACAGCTAAGTGCACAGATAAGTGCGTAGATAAGTTCACAGTCAAGTTCACAGCAGTCCAGATAAGTATGCAGCAACCTGTAAGAATGTAAACAGCCTTGTCAAGTTGTAGTCTTTGTTAAGTGCGCAGCTCGGAAGTATACGTGTGGCTGTGTTTCTTGATAAGTGCGCAGCATCAGTTAACACTTGGGCATGATAAGTGCTCAGTGTTTACTGATCAGCCTGCGTACTAAAATAAGTGCGCAGACTCACTTAAACTCTCGTTTAAGATTTTAAGTTCGCAGAAACCCTAGCCAAGTACTCAAGACTACACCTTCAGTAAGTGCGCACAAATCTAAGATTTCTGTTTAAGTACGCAGAAACCCTAAATAAGTGCTCAAGAAAATGGTAATGCAATAAATGCGCAGAAACCCTACTGCGTACTAAAATCACAAGTTTAAGTACTCACAATCACAAGTATGCAATATATGAGCCAAGTACTCAAACTAAGAAACAAGTGCTCAACTTATGAGATAAGTGCGCAGGTTATATGAAATAAGTGCGCAAAAACGAGCTGTAACAAACATAAAACTCAGGTGAATCCTTTCCAAACCATTTTCTAATCAAAATAACCTACTCAAAACTTTTAGAAACACAATTTTTTACGAAATTTGAAGCTAAAAAGGTAAGAAAAAACACCTAAATTTAAAGTTTATAAAGAAAATAATCTTGATAATAAAAAACTAACAAGATGAGGGTTTTGGTATCTTAAAGTAGATACAATCTAGAGCACAGAGGCTCTGATACCAAATTGTAAGTCCCAAATGCTAGATCTTGTAAGTGCACGAGATAGTAATCACTTAGAAACACCTATGAATTAGGTGTTTTAAGTAACTAATCTTCTACAATCAAAGAAACTAGATGAATATTGTAAGAACCGACACACAAGATGAATAATACGATAATTCTATTGATGATTTAACACTGAAGAACCATGGATTACAGCAAGTACGCACCTATCTTGTGCTAACAAAAGATAATGACCAAAACCCTAACCTCAATGCTGTGCACACACATCCTATATATAGGAAGACCCTTGGGCCTGCGCACTTAGCTTAAGTGCGCAGAGCCCGTGTGCTAAGTGCGCAGCATTAGGGTTTTTGTACAAAACTATGTTATAATTACAATCTAGGTCCTTCAACTATCAATCTATACAATATACTACCAAAAGTCTCTAATCTGGTAACTGTGGTCTCTAAATAACCCAACAGGGGGAGCACGGGCGACGGTATACGTCGAGGCATGCTAACGGTGTGCCCGGTAGCGGGAACGTGGGGAGCACGGGCGACGGTATACGTCGAGGCATGCTAACGGTGTGCCCGGTAGCGTGAAAGGTGGGCACGTGGAGCGTCCGGGCGATCGTATGCGTCGAAACGGGCCTACGGGTGATGGTTAGTGACCAAGTAGCCAAGGTGAGGAAAGGGATAAAAGAATAAAGTGGTGGTATTATTTCGGTTGCGATCATACCAGCACTAATGCACCGGATCCCATCAGAACTCCGCAGTTACGCGTGCTTGGGCGAGAGTAGTACTAGGATGGGTGACCCCTGTGAAGTCCTCGTGTTGCAACCCCTTTTTAAATTCTTTATTTTTTTATTTTTTTTTCTTTTTGATAATAAAACTTCGTGAGACGGCACTCCCAGGTCTAAAGGTGGTCGTCCGATGACACGGATTAATTTATTTTGGAGCAAACGCGTTGACCGGGCCACGGAGAGTTCGGGTGACCGGTGGTCGACGCAACGGGCCTACGGTGCGCCCAGGAGCGGGAACGGGGGAGCACGGGCGACGGTATACGTCGAGGCATGCTAACGGTGTGCCCGGTAGCGTGAAAGGTGGGCACGTGGAGCGTCCCGGGCGATCGTATGCGTCGAAAACTGGCCTACGGGTGATGGTTAGTGACCAAGTAGCCAAGGTGAGGAAAGGGATAAAAGAATAAAGTATTGGTATTATTTCGGTTGCGATCATACCAGCACTAATGCACCGGATCCCATCAGAACTCCGCAGTTAAGCGTGCTTGGGCGAGAGTAGTACTAGGATGGGTGACCCATGGGAAGTCCTCGTGTTGCAACCCCTTTTTAAATTCTTTATTTTTTTTATCTTTTTGATAATAAAACTTCGTGAGACGGCACTCCCGGGTCTAAAGGTGGTCGTCCGGTGACACGGAGTAATTTCTTTTGGAGCAAACGCGTTGACCGGGCCACGGAGCGTCGGGTGACCGTGGTCGACGCAGCGGACCTACGGTGCGCCGGGAGCGGAACGGGGGGAGCATGGGCGACGGTATACGTCGAGGCATGCTAACGGTGTGCCCGTAGCGTGAAAGGTGGGCACGTGGAAGCGTCCCGGGCGATCGTATGCGTCGAAACGGGCCTACGGGTGAGGTTAGTGACCAAGTAAGCCAA
>JAUTDX010007068.1:0-28100 GCA_030844895.1 Ambrosia x helenae | reverse complement strand
TTTTTTCCGGCAGCCCTCTTTCCGGCCGGCCGAACTTCAGTTCCGGCGAGTACAAGAAAAACCGGGTTTAACATGTTTTTATTGTTTATGAATGGATTTACGTTACCCATCAAATTTCGTTCAGTTACAAGGTCATAAACAAAGCATTAACGCGTTATAAATCATAAGTTTAATCGGGTGATATGGTGTAACTGGCCGGAATTTATGAACGGCATTAAACGCTCGTTTTCTCGATTAAAATTATAAATTGATTGTTCACTACATTCCTCGTCATTTTCACAAGCTAAAACCACAATAAAAACGTATAAATCTAGCCCAGGATGCTCTGTTCTTCGACCACTAAGTGCGACTCTTTCTTCTTCTTTTCGATCCATAAACGCGACTGTAAGCTTCTATTCTTAATGCCATTTTACTTGCTTCTTGATTCCGAACAAAAGCCCTAACATTTCTGGTTGATATCTTATCGAATCAGGGATGATTGGATTAGAGGTTAGGGTTAGGGTTCATAGTCTTTATTTGGGGAAGAAGATGAGTTGAAACATATTATATAAATATAAACCTTTTTCAGTAATATCATCAAAACATGAAATGGCCTAGTGGTTTGGTGTGTACTTGTGTCTGGAAAGGGATCCAGGTTCGAGTCCTGCTTCCCACGATTCTTACCCTATTTTTTTGTATCATTTTTTTATCTCTTATCCTTGCTTATTTAAATGTATATAATCTATAAAACTTGAAATATTTATAATAAATTCATTTTTGATCCAAAAATTATGAAAATTTAGGAGTAGCTTCTTGACACCCAATAGAAAATTATCCCACTTTTAGTTTCTGAAAAATGTTTTATTTTATATTTTTTATTGAATTAATTTGTTTTAATCATATTTAATTCATTAAAAATTCATTTTTAATGATTTTAATCTCAAACTTTTTGGGTAATTAATTCTCATCATCAAGAACTGAAATAAAAAATATTGGGTTCAGAAAACATTTAATTTTATTAATTTTCCTATTTTTAATCATTTAAACATAATTTAATCTCATTAAATCAATTTTAAATATAAATAAGTTTATATAAATTATGAGAAAATTATTCTAATTTGTTTACATCAGAAATCATTCATTTTCTATAAAACTAGTATTTTTGATCATGTATGGTATTATTAGTCTTATTTACGTTTATTTCGACATAATAAAACATTTATTTATTTATACAATTTAAACATCCATTTTATAAATATTTTTTTTATAAAATAGAAATACTCATATGGTTTAATGTCTTTATTATCTTTTGTTGGATCATTGTGTAACTCAAAATTATTTATTTAATTATTTATGATTATTGTGTTTATTTAATTTAGTTAAAGTAACTAACTAAATTATTTTGTCTTAATTATTCAAACATATTTTTTTATCTAAATATTCAATAGGTAATAATTATATTATTTAAACCACATTTACAACCTTTCATATATTATTTGTGATATACAACTTTTACATTTACGCGACTGATCATAAAAACTCTAATTCCCCAAATCGACTTAGCAAACCCTAATGCCTTAGACCCTAGTTACCTTAGACTTTTTAGACATTTCCTTATGAGTATGCTTACACATTATAGGTTGAATTCCTCGGAATTCTCATTACTTAGCTCACAACCGTTTAAGTGGATTTCGATCGATTTCGCAAACTGTGAGTATATCTTTCCCCTTTTTACTGTTTTACTACTTTGGGGTGACTCATGTACCTATATATTAATCAAGTTTCAATCTCTTATACTTAATGCAATTCTCATGTGTGTTTGCTTTATGTTAATTGGTGTGTCTATGACTTGTCAAAATCATTAACCGCTGGGCGGCCTAGCTTTTCAATGAATAGTACTATGGTATACCCCCTTGAGACTCTGTTAGAATCTTGGTCATTGTCTTGTTAATTCATTATTCAGTTGGTTAGTCATGTGTTAGTCATTATTCTTCAGGTTGGTTTTGAACGGATATTACTTATTAAATAATTGCAAACAGTATACAACACATGAATTGCGAAACACTTTTTCTACTATATGTATTCAAAACAGGGTATGCTCACCAATACATTTTTGTATTGACCAAAATATTTTGTACATGTTTCAGGTTATTTTGAGACGCTCCTTTTAAGCTTTCGGATTTATATTTAGATTTTGAATTATTGTATTTCAGTTTAGTTACCATTTAGAACCGTTGTATTTCATTTCAATGTAATAAAATTATTTAATCAATGTATTCAAATTTACACTTTAGTCCATGTGCTATTGAACAATCGTCACTACGTGGCACCTCGATGTTTCCGCCATCGGTTGGGGTGTTACAGATGTTTATCAAATTGAAGGGGTACAGGCGTCCAAGAATTATTATAACCCGTTTGTTGTTCACTTTGATTTTGTGCCCAGTAAGTGAACGAGGATTGCTGGGTGTTAATCGGTTATCTGGTGTCCAAAATGAAGACGCCTGAGTGTTACTTAGGGGTAGGGGTATTGATCGATGTCGTTTGGTCGGTCAAAAGAAAAGATTAAGTAGTATATGGAAGTCGAGTCGTCTCCACACAGGGAATTGGTGGAAAGAGTAGTTTTGTAAATTTAACTATTAAACTAAAACCTAATTACTTTGCTTTTGCTTTGAATTAAGAAAACGGATTTGAAAAGTTGTAAACAATAATAATAAAGAAGTAACCCCATCCGACTTTCCGGTTCAATGATTCACCCAAACCTGGTTTGAATGATAGGATACCACATAGACATGGCTTTGTTAAACGATTTTAAATCAAGTGATAACCGAACACAAGTTTTTAATAATAACCTGTACAATTCAATTACCAACCCACATGTATCAATTTACCCTCTCAATAATCAAACTGCTCACGATGCAAGAAAACCGAATGCGAATGATTAAAAGATAAGTAATTGAAACACACATAAATTGTTTAACTGATTAAAACCACAAATATTCTTCAAGTGAATGAAAAACAATCCAAGAACCAAATCAAACAAGTTTAAAGGTTTCACAAACGAGCTGTGCACCCGGAGGTGGTTACATAAAGAAACTAGCCCGCTCATCATGATTATGTATGCTTCCATGGATGATTTTGATGATTGATGATGATGCATGAAAAGAATGATTAAAATGTGTTTTGGAATGATAAAATTCGTCCTAGAATGGTCCAAGACGGCTAGGGTTGAAGTCCTCTTCGTTTATGGAGTAAAGAACCCTTAAATATGGCCAAAACCCGAAATTTCGCGTCCATAATCAGATAGGGGCGCAAGCTTGCGCCCCAGTGACGTGAGGTAGTTGCGCTCTATAGGGCGCAGAACAGCCAAATTTTGCCTATCAGCGCAAGCTTGCACCCTCCTGAGGTAGGTTGCACCCCTGTCTGCTAGTAGGTTGCGCCCCTGTATAAAAATTGGCCATTCTTCCTGTTTTCATCCCTGGTGCTCTCGGGTGACTTCCAATCCTTCTTAACTTGTCCCGAAACCCTCGAATATGCTCCAACGTCCATGAAGACCTCCATATCTTCGGTTCACCATCCAAACTCAACCTCAACCACATTTAAGCTTCCAAATCCATCCAAATATGCCATTTAACCTACAATCACACAAAGTTGCGTAGTTATCACATTCAAAGCATTTAAACGCTCAAACGACATTAAAAACACATAGTTAAGCATCTAAAACACCATGATTGACCCCGTCCATCAGGTATACATAATAAACTCTTGAGGAGTAGGTATGAACCCCCCCCCCCCAGAGTGTTGTGGATTGAACCCCCCACCATGCTGGCGTTGTGGATTAAACCCCCCTAACTGTTGTGGATGAACGGGGTTTTGTGAGGAACCACCCCTGCAAAATTACCACTCCCACTATCATCATCATTCAGCAAACTTTGTAAATCAAATTCTGACCATTCCATAGGCTGGTCATCATTGCTGGAAGGGTCTTGAATTGCTGAAGAAGGCCCTGCTTGCTCCACCCGACCACGTCTACGGTTAATACGCCCTGACACCCTATTAGGTCGGCTTCTGTCAGCCTGGAAACCGACCGGTGATCTTGTAGACGCGAAGTATAATTCAAACGATCTCCTTCGCGAATTGAAGTCAGCACACGGTGGCAGTGTTTTGTATCGCTACAAATTGTTCAGGAGCGTTTGGCATAAACCGAGCCGCTTGACTATACATCTCTGCATAGCCTTCCATCTGCATTAATATTAAAATAACGAACATTAAATAATATTTTTGCATTATATACTAATGTGTAAATTTATTAAAGTGATATACAAACCATTAGTTGGGTAATCGACCCATCATCTCGGAACCCGGTTTGTGGTACCGGGTTATTCGTCGGGTTGGTCACAAATCCAACCGTGTGTTCCAGATACCAACTCATGTAATCTGGAAACACAGAAGGAAACCCTGCCAATATCCGTTGCCCCACCACTCTATTAAATCTGCGATTTTCCCAGGAAGATACATAGGTTTCATGTTTGCTTCTCCAGTTTGTATCCATTTACCCGGTACGCTTCTGTTTATGCAGGGTACGGTGCTCTTCAGGGCTAAGGGGAGGATTCTGAGGTTTCCATTGGCAGAACCCGTACTGTCTAAGGACCCAGATGGTGCGTGGTATTCCACCACATGCATCCACAAAATATAACATTCACAACACCATGAATCCTGCCCTTGTAGACAATACTCCGGCAGAGAACCCATTTCTTCTTCATATGGACGCCAAACAAACTGGTGCAAAAAATAATAAATTATAAGGCATTGTACGGAATTCAGCAGTAATTTAATGTAACTTAACTCTTACTGAATCCTCGTGAAGATTGGATAGTTGAGAACGGATTGCGCGCAACGAGTGTCTGGTCGTCTCCTTAAAATTGTGTGGTATACACCACCTTTTAAATATAATTATCAAACACAAATTTAGCAAAAATAACATGTTTTAATAAAATCAATAATATGCACGCATAACATAGTACTTACATGGCACCAAATGGGAGTCTAGGTCTAGGTGGTCTACTGTCGCCTTCTTCTTGTTGTTCCCGTACAATTCTGGGAGCTAATACCCGGATTCTGGTATAGGCCCACAACTGTAACAAATACACAGACCCACACATTGCTTCGCCGTCCATTACTGCTGCCTTTGCACAGGTTGCGATACAACCATGCCAACACAGCACTACCCCAACTCAAGGTCCCCACATTGATTGAGGTCCGCTACGTATGGTAAAAAGGACAGCTTCACCGTCCCATTGCTTATGTCATTATACAAACAACATGACAACAAGATTAATATCACACAATGGGCACGTTGTATGATCTCGACGTCAGTCGGGTTATCGGGCAATGGACCCGACATTCTTTGAATCTGTTGGTTCTTATACCCAACAAATTGTAGACAAGTAGTGTATGTTCCTGATCATTCTCCACGTCAAATTGTTGTCCTGTCACGGCTTCACCATTAATCGGAAGACCCATTAGACATGCAACGTCCTCTAACGTCACTGTCACCTCACCGAATCGTAGGTGAAACGTGTGGGTCTCAGGACGCCATCTTTCAACGAGGGCAGTTATCAACCCTCAGTCAATCTTGCAGTAACCACACTCAACAACTCCAAGAAAACCCGCCGTCCGCAGCATAATTTTAACACGTTCATCCAACGGATTGTTGCAAATTTCCGCCCAAAAGGCTTGGTCGCCCCGTCTAATATCAAGATCTGCATCTTCCCCATTTCCTTCAAAAAATATCGCCGAACGATGTCGTGATTGATCCCATAGAAGTTCATTGCTGCGAGGACCAGGGTTTACAAATGCCAGAATTTATACGAATGAAACTTGGGTGTGAATAAATGCAAAATTTGAGAGTGCAAAATTTGAGACAGTATGTGGTCTTTGGATTGTGAAATGTAGTTGAAAAAATTCATCGTTCAACATGCCATTTATAATAAAAACCCTCCTGCATGAATTTGCATGTATTTGCATGCATTTATTTTTGTCATTCACTTTTTACTTGTTTTTCAGTCAATGCATGTCCTAAGTCTGACTAAGATTCTATAATGTGTGGTTGGGGTTTATCACATGTGAGGAGTTGTCATTTGAATTTAGTGTGTTTCAATGTCTAGTTACAAAAATGGTCCCTCACCTATCCAATAATCGATTCCTGCAGTCCTTGCATAACCGCAACACCATGTTGCGGATTCTTCTTTATATTTGCTTCGAATGTCTAGTTACAAAAATGGTCCCTTACCTATCCAATCTTCGCCTCCTGCAGTCCTTGCATAACCGCAAGACCATCTTGCAGATTCTTTTATATATTTGCTTTCAATCAAAAGTTACAACAGTGGTCCCTCACCTATCCAAACAACAACTCTGCAGTCCTTGCTAAACCGCAACTTCATCCTGCGGTTTCTTTGCCAAGTCATCATCCTCCCTCCTACTCATCAATGTTTATCTCCTAATCAGCGTAAACCGCAATTTGATCCTTCGGTTACACCAAAAGAACAACATGGGTGCTGACACACACCAATTATACAAATATTTTGTACTGTAGCACTAATTTGGCAAAAAAATCTTGAGATTAATGTGTCATTTTCTGGCGATATATGACAATACTATTTCATGTCATCAATTGATAGTTCGAAGGAAAACGGCCGTTTGAAATTCAAGTGTTTAACGCTCTGTGTTGTGGATTAGCGCAACCTCACTAACTAGCAAAAAGTGTTGTAACGTCGTTGCCATGTAGATATTGAAAATGAAGCAATAATTAACCACCTAATTACTAGGTACCTTGAAATATATATATATACAAAAATAAAATACGCTAGCTTTTCTTGTAAAAAAAACTAGGTATTGTGAAATATATAAAAAACAAAGAGAATAGTCTTAGCATCCTCTTTCGGTGTTTCACGCCTATCTTGATATAAGGTATTATTGTCTGCCTACCTACCTACCATCCTTATGTAATTTACCTTTTTTTTTCAATGAAAATTCATTCATTGTTTTGACATACATTCAAACAACTGTTTAAAATTTAAGGGGAGCTAATGATTTGATAAAGAAAATTCAAAATGATATTAATGTTTTATAGTATCTGTGTATATTTTATTACATAAATAATTAATTTGCTTTACGTTATAGTGTTGTATCTTATTCAGTTACTCACATGATCATATATGATCTATCGTAGTGACTATCATTAAATTATAACGGTCTTCGATCAGAACTAAATGCCAATTACTCCGGTCATTAATTTTAAGGGGCTCTTTGATAAGACTCCTAATGAGCCTTTAAATCATTTAGTGCTGAATGATTTAGCATTAAGCTCATTCAGCTTGTTTGTTTCAGTATTTAAATGAAATGGTTAAGTCTGAACCATTAAGACTTGAAATGTTGCTGAACCATTAAGCATTGAGTGAATCCATTTTTACTTCCCCTACCAATGTTGGTTTTGGCTAAAGCTAATACCCGAATGGACCGAACATTGCACACCATTGGCAGTGTCCATGTTCCCCGCCGCATGGATTTTTTATAAAAAAATAAAACTCAAAGTTTTTTTGGTTTTCCTTAAAACGCTTTAAAATATGTACCAGTTTAGGAGAAAAATTTAAAATTTGTAGACTATACAGTGTGGGTCGTGGAAGTAGAGGGTGTGAAGCCCCCATGACAACCACACCACCCTAGGTCCAGCTTGAAGACCAGCGTGAGGCAAGCTTCATGGGATATTCTACTGACGTGGAACAACTGAGTTCGGTGACGTGGCGACTCACTGTTGGATATAAAAAAAAACCGTTGTTCCCTGCAACGACTCCTTTTTAAAAAAAATTAAAAAAAAAATAATTTACCCTTATACATAAGCTCATCCTATATTTTTACCCCACCACGGACCCACCATCCGTGCCACTAGCACCACCCAGCCAATTTTGTCCGTTCTTGTTTCATGCGCCCAACGCTGAAGTAGACGCTACATGTCGTTTCATGCCCCCTGAAAATCATGACCACACCGTTTAGTAATAAAATAATGGAACTTCCTATTCTCGATTATCACCTTAATATTTTGCTAACTGTAACTCACAAATTATTATTATTATTATTATTATTATTTGGAGTAATGGAAATATATAATCACAACTATTGACTATTGGACAATAACAGTCCCAACTACGAAAATAACCACTAGCGGTCCTAACTTTCGACATATTGGCTACCACTGGTCCTAGTTAGTCTGATCACTAACGTCATTAGTTGCATGCTGATGTGGCGTCACATCAGCAACCCACGTCATCGGACATGTGTGTTAAGTTATGACATGTAGGATGTCACATCAGCAACCCATTAACGACGTTAGTGATCAGACTAACTAGGATCATTGGTGGCCAATATGTCGAAAGTTGGGACCGCTGGTGGTTATTTTCTTAGTTGAGACTGTTATTGACCAATAGTCAATAGCTGAGATTATTTATTTCCACCACTCCTTATTATTTACATATTCAAGTGTTGGCACATGTAACTTTTCAAATTCTCATGATCACCCTAATTTTTTGTTTAGCGTATCTCACAATTATTGCTATGAATGTATTATTCATGTGCTTAAACTTCCTTTAGCACGTAGGATTCGAATGTTTTGATTGTGGTTAATACAATTCAAGCTCCGCTAATAATTACGTCACACACCGAGACAAATATTTTAGTTAATTGAATATGGTTTAATCGAACCGAGATAAATATTGTTTCCCACCGTAACGCGCGAGCACCCCACTATACATGTTGGAAAAGGTAAACAATAAGAATAAGATAAAGGTATGTAGCTCGTTGAGACGTATGAAAGGACATATAACAAATTCGATAGATGGTTTAGATGTGAAGGGAAGCGTTTTTTGAGTAAAGGTAAGAATCACCCATTTCTTTATCACGTTCCTACCGTAACCATTTTCATTCTAACGATTAAGGGCGACCTCACAATTAGCAAGGTTGCCTTTCGACTATATGACATTAAGTAACAGTATAGGCCACCAACTTCCAAATTTTGTATACAATTATTATTTATATATATTCAGCTATAAAATATGTATGATTGTTGTCCGCCTGCCCGTTATCTTAATGTAATTTTTTTGTCCTGTATGATGATAAAAAAAAATAAAAAAATATATATATAGATGTCGACATCATACATGTTATAAAGTTTACCTGGCCAGAGAATCATGAAATTGGTTATTTGATGTGTGCGGAATATTTTCTAATAGTGTTATCGTAAAGTTTCTATATCTTTAGTCATGATATAAGCGATTCATATATTTGTGTATATATATTTTGTAATGTGATAAGACTTTATTCTTGTTAATGGTAATATGTGTGACCATCGGTTATGAATCAATGTTTTACCCACTTACCTCGAAACTCATTTTTTTTGGCAGTTAAGTGTGAAATAGCTGCCAACAGTGGCGAAGCTTGACCCGAAGGTTCGGAGGGTTGGAAGTCACCGGGGGGTCGGAAGTCATTAGTTTCGAGGGGTCGAAACCCTATATTTTCAAAAATTTCTATACGAATACTATATAATTGGAACTTCTGCGCAAAAATCCGGGGGGGGGGGGGGGTCGGCCACCCCTCCCCGCCCCAACTATCCTGCGCCACTGGCTGCCAATGATGCCCAGTCCACCCAACTGGTCAGAGGTGGGAGGGTTTACTTCTTAGGGAGGTTCCCGCCCGGGCTTGGTCTCAGGTTCGAGTCCCCCCAATCGCACTAAGGGGTGAGAAATTCAACACCCGCGTTTGGCCTGGATTCGAACTGGAGTTGAGGGGTTGTGCGTCGTTTGTATTCTCCGCTGAAACACACCTACAAAAAAAAAAAGTCTGAAATAGTTATTACGTACCAAGTTTTTTCTTACCCATCGTCAATTATGTTTGTGTGTTCTTTGTATTACACAACCGTTTTATATAATATATGTGTGAATCATGTAGTAATTTATGTGTGTCACACACATATACACAATCAAAACTCATGCATGCACAATCGAAACATTATTATATCAACACGATGATATATCTATGTTATCTTATTAAGGGAGAGACATGGGTAGGAAAGTAATTTTACACCTATTTTAAGATGGGATGTCAAAAGACTTGTGTGTAAACTCCAAATTTTTACCCACTTTCTTCTATTTATACCCTTGTGTACCACTTTTAATAGTAATTGTATTATATTGACCACTAAGCAAAGAAGTAATACCATAGGTCATTCCGACTGGAAGGTAAATTAATGTTTGTGGTTGGTTCCTAACGTGTGGATCAACTACTCCTGTAAATGATGACAAGCCAAAAATCATAAACTATAATACCATTTAGTACCTAGTAGATATGTTGCATCAGTACTTGTTAACACTAAGACTGAAGGGTGTGGTTCGGGAAAGAGGAAGGGGAAGGTGAGGTGGCAACTTTCCCGAAGGGGAACACCGCCCCCCCCCCCCTCCCGACCTCACTTCGGCATGCTCGGGGACATTGTCCCGTCCTCCCCGTCCCAATTCTCCATAATTGTTTTTTGTCTTTTCTTGTATTAATATTATATATAGATATATTTTGTCTTTTTAAAATATTAAAATAAAGGAAATGAGAAGGGGAAAGAAGGGGGAACCATTTGATGACGTGGCGCTGATGTGGAGAAGGGGGAGGAAAGGGGGAAGGGGAACATACCCCATAGTCTAATATCTTGTTAAAACAAAAGAGGTAGAACTATGTTCTTCAACATGGTACCATATTGTTTTGAGATATATGTTTGTCTTCCACATATAAAACTCTATATTAGCATTTTAGTTGAGAATGAATATTATATGTATATATTAATTTACATTTTTTAACATAAACTAAAATTTTCATGTAAATGGGTAAATTTACATTAGGATGGCAGGTAGAAAAGACAACAAGTTGCGTCGTCACCCTTTTCTGAATTGCAAAACCTAACATACTAAAAACAAACCCTTAGCCCCGAGGGGTCGAAATATTGTTGTGAACGACCGATTGGACTCATTCCACAAACCTAATAGCTTTCGGGTCCAGAGGTCTAAAAGTATCAAAGGCTAAGGGAACAAACGCATGTTGATTTTCCGCACAAGCTTTAGCATATTTCTTGATTTTCTTCAACCCCGCCTTCAACATCGCGTGATCTACCACAAACCACGCAAGTGTGTTTCCGACCTGCCCAACCAAACACAAAAACCCACAAAAACTCTCAGAGAGTTAGGGGAATATATTCCGAAGTCACCGATTTTGATTAGGGGGCGGTGTTCCCCTTGGGGAAATGTGACACCTCACCTCACCGACGATAGATTCCCTGACTCCATACCATTTAGTCTTATATCAATACAAGACTAAGCAACTTCTAACAAACTGGTCATTAGGTTTCCCAGCCCCCACTGGTCGTTTTCACACAATACGGGGTTACTTTATTCATTATTTTTTGTTTTTCGGTTTTACGAATTTACTATCGCTAATATTTGTTATTCACTCACTAGTCAATAAGCTCGTGCATACTATTTTTCTATTTCAAACTACCAAGACTCTTTGGGAGGGCTGATAGAGGATTAGAGAGTTATAAATAAGTAAATAACTATGTCGTTATGGTTATGTTTTATTTAAAAAAATAAATTTGGTTGTAGTATTTTGTAACGGAGGTTAAATAGCAAACTCGACAACAGGGGTGAATATATCTTCAGCTAGTGCCATAGTCTGCAAACTTTGACCAAAAACCGTATTATATAATCACTAGATGACAATGACATAGTGATAACTCTAATTTTTACACTGCACTCGTATATGCTATTTTAACAACGACAATGACAATGACAACAATGACGGACAACTCCATTCATTGCCATTTACTTTTCATTGTTTCAACCATATATGTTAGACTATCCGGAGTGGGAGGGGGAAAGAGGGGGATGAAGCGTCATGTGACACTTGTGGGACCTATGTGGGGGGGGGGGGGGAATTGTGGGGAGTGGAAGGGGAGAAAGAGGGGGGGGGGGGAAGGAAATAATATTATATTGTGTTAAAGTTAAAAAAAAAAAAAACTGACCAATCAGATCATGCCACGTCACCCACCATAAATGCCTCACGCCGGTGACCTCCCCCCCCCCCCCCGCCCCCCCTCCCGCCCCCTCCACGCCATACCGGCGGCGGTGTTCACCCCCCCTTCCCGCCCCTCTCCCGCCCCCACTCCGGATAGCCTTACTAGGTTATTATTCTGTGTATGTTGATAATTGAACATTGACTATACCATATATATTTTTATTATTTAACACATTTATTTATTTTTACCATTCAATTATGTTAAATATTTGATTATTTTTTTTTAGAAAATTAAATGATTTAAATCATCTATAAAAGAATTATCATCATTATTCTTTGTTTTTAATATTTTAAACCAGCATAATTTTGAATTGAGTGACGCTTTTAAGTAAAAAATATTAATTTATTTAAAAAGCTAATAATTAATTTTATATTAAACTCATTTGGTTAATGTTATAATAATTATTTTTTAATTAAAAATATAAGTAACCATAATTAAGCGGAGGAAAGAAACGAGAAAACCAAAATGTAATGACTTTAACGGATGATATGTGTTCCCCAACAATCTTCTTTTATTATGTAGTATGATATAGATACAGATTATGTAAATTCATGTTACACTTCTCACGAATTTTAGGAATCAAAATGATAAGAACAAAATTGGTATTCTAATTCTATTAAATTTATCAAACTAAACGTATACTAGCTTATTGAAGTCTGAGGAGACACAATAGTTTTATCATTGAAGTAATAATAATTACTTAGTAGTTATTGTACTTATATATGTTTATTTTAAAGGGTTTAAATGATATTAAATCTGCGTCGACCGCGCTTGAACTCTTTACCTCAAAAAGAGCATAACACCTTAATTTTAATGGATTTGTTAATTGAACCTAACCTTCCATTGATCTCCCACCCTTACACCCTATATGTTTATACTTATATATGTTTATATACCCACACTGTGTATGTTTATTTTTTTAAACATAATTATAACTATTGAGTATTGAGGATGCGACCATTTTAACGCGTCTTTTGTGGAATATCTAAATATTTTCTATCAATTATTAACATTGGTCTGGTCTATTGAAAAGACATTGTACAATGATATAACTATAAACAACTACATGGAAGTTTCTTGGTTGTTAAGAAAGTTAGACAAGTTAAAATCATCTTAATAGGTACTTCCGTCAATTCCTTCTTCATGAAGTACATCCAAATTATTTATTTATTTTTTAATGAGTTAGATGTCATTTTCGTCCCTGATGTTTGACCATTTTTGCGAGTTTTTTCCAAAGGTTTATTTTTTCTCATCTGGATCCCTAAGGTTTCAATATCTTGCCGTTTACATACAACAACAACAACAACAACCGTACCCAGTAAATCCCACAAATAGAGATACTATTTGTAGGGTCTGGGGAGGGTGGGATGTAGGCAAACTTTACCCCCATCCCTATGGATGGAGGGCTGCTTCCATAAGAGACCCCCCGCTCCAAAAGGATGAAATGGATAAATAATAAAATAAAACTACCAAGTACCAACAATCAAGTAAGTGGTGAAAAAGAAACACAACAGACAAAGGAAACATATATAAACATGGTACGCAACATATTTGCAGGCATGATTACCAACACAAACCAAGTTCAAACTTGAAAAATGTACAGCTCCTAAGAATCCTTAGCCTTAATTCTCCGTCTCCACGAACTCCTATCCTGGACTATATCCTCAGAGAGGTGCAACTCTATCAAATCCTGTTCAATACGCTTATCCCAAGTCAACTTGGGTCTACCTCTACTCCTCCTACCCTCAACAGTCAGCACTTCCACTACTCTGACTGGCGCTGACGTCTGCCTCTTCCTTACATGCCCAAACCATCTCAATCTCCACTCTTTTACCTTCTCTGAAATACTAGCTAACCCTAACCTTTCCCTAACAAGCTCATTTCTTATTCGGTCTAGCCTTGTGTACCCACACATCCACCTAAGCATCCTCATTTCTGCTACATCCATCTCGCGGGCTTGACTCTTCTTGATGCCCCAAAACTCCGTCCCATACAGCATAGCTGGTCTGACTGCAACTCTATAAAATTTACCCTTTAGTTTAGTTGGAAACCTCCTGTCACACAAAACCCCAGAGGCTGCTTTCCATCTACGCCAGCCGGCCTGGATACGGTGGGCTACATCTCTATCTATCTCCCCATCATTTTGAACAAAAGATCCTATGTATTTGAAACTCGTTGTCTTCGGGACCGCTAGGCCATCGATGGTGATCTACGTGTCACTGACATCATCTGCATCACTGAAACCACAGTACAAGTACTCTGTCTTCGAGCGACTAATCCTTAACCCCTTGCTCTCTAAAGATGATCTCCACTCTTCTACCCCTCGCGTTCAGGCTTTCTTTGGTCTCCGCCACTAACACAATATCATCAGCAAAAAGCATACACCACGACACTGACTCTTGAATCGATTTGGACAACTCATCCAATACCATCGCAAAGAGGAATGGGCTCAAAGCAGACCCTTGATGGAGTCCTATGTCCATAGGAAAAGAATCAGTGTCCCCTACAGGTGCCCGGACGCTGGTGACAGACCTTTCATGCATATCCTTAATTATATCTATATACTTCCTCGGCACCCCCTTACATTCCAAAGTATCACAAAGCAGCCAGCGCGGGACACTGTCGTATGCCTTTTCCAGGTCAATGAACACCATATGTAAGTCTTGTCTTTTCTTGTAACACCCTAACCGAAGGCGGAATCATCGAGGTGCCACGTAGTGACGATTGTTCAAAAGCTCATGGTACTAAAATGTAAATATTTGATTATTGAATATTGTTTTACAACATGTGAAATTAAATACAAGACAACAAAAATAAAGATAATTGATTGATTTAATCTAAGTCCAAAGTCCTATGTGAAGCGTCAAGCAGCTTATCCTGAAACATGCACGAAAATAATTTTGTCAACATATGATGTTGGTGAGTACTACTTAGCTTTGTATATATAGTATAAGTTTGAAAAGTAGTACAATTCATGTGTCTAGCATCACCAATGCATTATGTAAACACGCAAGTAACCAAACAAGACAAAGATCAAATGTAAAGTTTGTAAGATGAAATTGATAATGAGCACCTCAACACGTGTCAAGTCTAAAAGAGCACCATAACATAAGTTATGTCTAAATGAGCACCGTAACATAAGTTACGTCTATATGTAAAGAGCACCATAACATAAGTTATGTCTAAATGTATGATTTTGTATGTAAGCTACGTTCATGTTCAAGCATAAGCACAAAGATAAACAAGACACGTATATGAATTGTAAATGAATAAAAATGTATGTGTAAATGAATATGAAAGTTTTGTATACTTGTGCATGAATCACCCCAAAAGTTGTAAAAGCGAAAAAGGGGATAAGTAATACTCACCTTAGCAAGGTGGTAAGTCTTGTGGAATTGAATAAGTATAATCCAACGTTGTCAAGTATCACCCTATGTATATGATAACAAATAAGTCTAAGTCTATCTAGTCTATAAGTATTTTCTAGGGTTTCGAATTGGGGATGAGTATTCGTTCGATTAATAAATAAAATGTTTAATAAATAAGAGAGATTTGATAAATAAATAAACAAAAGTCTTTTTGTAAATTTTAAATCAAAGATGGTCACAATATAAAGTTTTAAGTATGAAAATAATTTTAATAAAATTATTTTCTTGAAAATTGATTGTTTAATCTATTTATTTCAAATTGTCAAAATATAACTTTAATATCTAAAATATTACAATTAAAGAATTTCTGAATTAAAATATGTATTTCAGTTCTAAATAAATAGAAATAATTTATATAAAATTTTGGTGCAAAAATATTGAAAAATGAATTTATTATGATTTATTTATGATTAAAACTAACAAAAATTAATTAAAAATATAAATGGACGGTTTTTCTGCAATAAAAATTATTTCTGAAATGTTTATTGCTATAAAAGTTTTGAATAATTTTTGTGGGATTTAATAAAATCGTTTAGATATTTTTATTGAATTTTATAAATATAATAGAATAAAGTTGAAATATTTATTATATATAAAATAAATGATTTTTGAAAATCTAAAAATTGGATAATAAACACTACCATTTGAATTGCATAAAATAAATTTTATAGGATTTATAAAGTTGTTTTGGTATTTAAAATGTATAACAAAAGTTTAGAATACAAGAATATATGTTTAGCTTTATCAAAAAAAATAATGTGGTGTTATGAGGTTCGAACCCCGGGTCTATGACCGGGTTGGACTTTATCACAAGCGTGGCCACCACCAAGCCAACACCCTGAGAACGATTCTAACACAGAAAGAAATAATTATATAGTTTAATTGAACTGTTTTAATAATTTGTTTTCAAAAAAAATGCAAGGGACAGGAGTCGAACCCTTGTCACTGGGCGGCCCTATGTTTTTTTAACAAAAGGCACATACCAACTGATCTACTGATCAGTTGGTGATAAACCTCTGTGCGTTTGGAATATAAACAATGGTCTGTATGATGCTTCATCCCCAAATCGTATCACATGAACCCTAACCATCTAATAATTGAAATTAACAGACAATAGCCTCTGATTTGTTGGGGCTATTGTCTGTCAGTGGCCGATAAACGAAACCAAGGTATGATTTGTTACCTTATCACGCGTTACGGGCTATGAACGAATGGTCAACGATAAAGTCAAATGCGAGCAAGATATAGACTTTAAAGAAGATTTAGAAGAAATTGGGAGTAGAGGAGTGGTAATCGGCGAGTTTAGGCTGAGGAAGCACGTCCAATTTATAGTGTTCTCGTGTTTTGGAAAGGTCATAACTGTTTGACCATATAGTCAAACACGCGTCAAAACCTCTAAATAAGGAATGATTTGGATGATTTCTTGTTGCAGCATTTACGTGTGATTGAATAGGTTCACAATCAGTCAAGACAGTTTCCTGAAATCGCGTCTTTGATTAAGCCGAGTCGGGTCCTTCGTGTCGGGCCTGCTGGTCGAACGGGTAACAGGGAAGAAGGATGAATTCAGGAGATGATAAAACTAATTAGAGTCTAGTTATCAACAACAACTCCATCGTGGTCCAGTGGTTGTGTTTGCTTGTATAAGGCTTGAACCGGCTTTAAGCCTGGGTTCGAGTCTGTTTAGGTACACTTCTTTTTTTTTAAAAAAAAAAGACAACAGATCACAGAGATGGGCTGGGCCGGATACTGGGCTGCTGGTTGGGCTTCAGGGATTCCACAAGGTATGGTTTTGGTTGGGTTTGATTAGTTATAAATGTCTACATATTTATTATTATTACTTAATAATATATAATATATATAATATGATATATATATATTTTAACCATTAAGTAAAATCTGAAATATTGTAACACCCCAACCGATGGCGGAATCATCGAGGTGTCACGTAGTGACGATTGTTCAAAAGCACATGGTACTTAAATGTAAATATTATTAAATGAAACCCAAAAATTGTCTTACAAGGAAAATGGAAATACAAGGTCTTAAATGAAACATAAATAATGAAATAACTGCATAATAAAGCGCTAAAAGTATCTTGATCAAACTGCACCTGAAACATGTACAAAAATAGGTTTGGTCAACATAAGAAATGTTGGTGAGCATTCCTAGTTTTGATATATATAGTAGATTAAAAGTTATACAATTCAAGTGCAAGCTACAGTGCAAATATGTAAACCATGTATCAAACAAATGAGCGAAATCAACCCTGTGACTGTATAATGTACTGTATGAACTGTAGTGTACTTATCCAACAAGTGGATAATAACTTAACAATGGCCACGGATTCTCCGATGAAAAAGGGGGAGAATCAACCTAGGCGGGTTGTCAATCCAAATAGCGCTATCCAATGTTAAGGTCGGCTTGTACCATGTTAATGATTTCACTAAGTACAAATGTAATCCACATGTATTGTCTAAGCATAAAGCACGTTGTAAGCAATGCACATAGTACTAGAATTGTATTGTAAAAATGTAAACTTGTATTTGAAATTGTAATAGTGTACATGTAACACCCCAAAAATGTATAAAAGCAAAAGGGGTAGGAATACTCACTGTTCACGTAGTAACTTGAAATTGGACTGGACAACGAAATATGAACTTGAGATTTCTCCCAAAAGATTAACCTAAAGTAATTGATAATGTGTGAGTGAAATAACTCTAGGATGCATGTATATCTAGGGCTTCGAATTGGGGATTACGTTTATTTGTGTTAATAAACAAATTGTTTATTAATTATGAGAAATTTAATAAATAAATAAACAAAAGTCTTTAATGAAATTTGAATTTAGAATATACACAATAAAGTGTTTGAAGTATAGAAATAATTTTTATAAAATTATTTCATTTAAAATAGATTTTTAAATCTATTTATTTATAAATAGTCATTATTTAACTTTAATATTTAAAAATACTAAAATTAAAGAATTCTTATTTTAAAAATCATATTTCTGTTCTAAATGATTAAAAATAATTTGTATAAAATTTTTGGTGCAAAAATGATGAAAATTGGATTTGTTATGATTTAATTATGATTAAATCTAACAAAAATTGATTAAAAATATAAAATAAATGATTTTACTGAATTAAAAATTATTTCAGTAAAGTTTAACTTTAAATAAAGTCAGGATAAATTTTGGAGAAATTAATAAAATTGTTTTGATGTATAAATGGATTTTTATAAATCTAAAAGATTAAAAATGATTTAATTATTATAAATATTAAATAAATGAATTTCTGAAAAATAAAAATTATAAATGAAACTTTTATAACAGATTAAACAAATGTAATTTTTTTAGAATTTATAAAATAGTTTTGGTATTTTAAAAAGAATTTAAAAGATTTAAAAGGATTTAATATTTATATATATTTAATTGTTTGTTTTCAAAAAAGAAAAGAAAAGAAAAAGAAGCAAAACCGGTCAGAGCCGGGACTCGAACCCGGGTGACCTCTGGGTTGGCACATGGTCACAACCACTTGGCCTAGGCCGGTGGTTGTGAGTTTTCTTGTTTCAAAATAATGTTATACACTACGCGAAATCAGGATTATCCCCAAAATGAGATTACGAACCCTAGAATTTTCAATCAGACAATCCAGGCAACATGAGCCCGATTAAATATAGGGCTTTTGTTGCTGGATAGCCGATGAACAAAACCCATAACAAAAATGTGACTCACAGTGTGTAATCGTGTATAATTGTCGAGTCAAAGAAATAAGTCAACCACGAACTCGTTTAACAACAATCAGTGTTTGATAGAGAGAATTGGAGGTTTAGGAAGATGAGTGAGCGAGTTGTGAAGCTGTTCCAAGGCTCAATTTATAGTGGGGATCAATAGGTTAGGTTAATTGGTAAGTTGACCCTGATTAATTATCATACGCGTTCGAATTCAAATTGGTCAACGATCTGATGTCAATTGACGTGTAGACGAGTTGTAATAGGCCGGAAATCACTTGGTTTTGCCAATTATAGATCAATCAAGCATTGATCTTGATTGATTATACAAACGCGTCCAGCAGTTGACTTTCCAAGTCAAAACTGCAGGTTTTTAAAAACGCGTATAAGATTATTAAGCATCCGGGTTTAATCAGATAGAAGGCTCAGCTCAGTTGGTCAAGTGTGTTTGTGTTTGGTGTAACCCGGTCTTGGCGCGGGTTCGAACCCCGGCCAGGACTTATATTTTTTTAAAACGTAATAAGGGGTGTGTTTTGGGCCGGCCTGTTGGGCTGTTGGGCTTCATCAGGTGGGCCTCAACATGATAATTATTCTTATTATTATTATCTCATAAGATTAAACGAACCCGAGTTTAACGTTCAAAAATAATAAAAATGCCACGTTTATTAATTGCGATAAAACGTACAGATAATTAAACGAATACAATGAAAAGTGACGGATGTCACAGCATCCCCTACTTTTAGAAATTTCGTCCCGAAATTCCTTCAAGTGGTAGTCTCTGGAAAGAGGTGAGGATACTTAGACATCATTTGGTCCTCACGCTCCCAAGTAAACTCTGGGCCTCGTTTGGATTCCCAACGAACTTTGACAATAGGAATTCGGCTTCGCTTAAGCGTCTTGACATCTCGATCCATAATAATCTCCACAGGTTTTCTCTATGAAGCGCATCGATTCGTCAATCTGGATATCCTCTAAAGGAACATGGAGGTTATCTTCAGCCAAACACTTCTTGAGATTAGAAACATGAAACGTTGGATGAACATTATTGAGCTCTGGTGGTAAATCGAGCTTGTAAGCCACCTTCCCAACTCGTTCAAGGATCTTAAAAGGGCCTACGAATCGTGGTGCAAGTTTCCCTTTCTTTCCAAACCGAAATACACCCTTCCAAGGAGAAACCTTGAGAAGTACCATGTCTCCGACTTGGAATTCTAGAGGCTTGCGCCTTTGATCGGCATAGCTCTTCTGTCTGCTCCGAGCAATTTGTAAGTTCTCACGAATGCGGTGAATTTTGTCTGTCGTTTCTTGTATCAGTTCGGGACCGGTGATTTGTGTTTCACCAACCTCGCTCCAACACACAGGGGAACGACATTTGCGACCATAGAGTGCCTCAAATGGTGCCATGTTAATACTGGAATGGTAGCTGTTATTATACGAGAACTCAACCAAGGGTAGGTGCGTGTCCCAATTACCACCAAAGTCGATGATGCACGCTCGAAGCATATCCTCCAATGTTTGGATGGTTCGTTCAGTTTGGCCATCCGTCTGTGGGTGATAAGCCGTGCTAAGATTTAGTTGTGTACCAAGTGCGGACTGAAATGTCTGCCAAAAGCGAGAAGTAAACCAGCTATCACGATCGGAAATAATGTCTAGAGGAATACCATGACGGCTGACAATCTCACTGATGTAAATCTTAGCCAGTTTCTCAGCTGTGTAGGTCTCACGAATGGGTAGGAAGTGAGCAGATTTGGTCAACCGATCGACAATAACCCAGATACTGTCATGCCCGCGAGTAGTGCGTGGAAGCTTCGTGATGAAGTCCATAGCAATGTTCTCCCACTTCCACACTGGTATTTCTGGTTGCACAAGTAAACCAGATGGACGTTGGTGCTCAGCTTTGACTTTAGAACAAGTAAGGCATTTAGCTACATAAAGAGCTATGTCCTTTTTCATACCGGGCCACCAATACAAAGTACGCAAATCCTGATACATCTTATCTGCACCAGGGTGAATGGAATAACGAGACTTATGGGACTCGTCCATGAGGAAGGTACGCAGGTTGTCACGATCAGGGATCCAAAGACGGTTCATGAAATAAAGTAAGCCATTTTTGGTTTCCAACTGATTTTCGGCTCCACACGACATTTCTTCGTACATGTTGCCCTCAGTAACAGAAATATGTTGGGCTTCAATGATGCGGAGTTTGATATCAGACTGGACCTGAGCACAATAAAGCTGGGCATGACCTTTACGACTAAGGGCATCGGCTACAACATTCGCTTTGCCAGGATGGTAGCGAATCTCGCAGTCGTAGTCATTTAACAACTCGACCCATCGTCGTTGTCGTATGTTCAGATCTTTCTGGTTGAAAATGTGTTGAAGACTCTTGTGGTCAGTGAAGATCACACATTTTGTACCATATAAATAGTGACGCCAAATCTTAAGTGCGAAGACGACCGCTCCGAGCTCAAGATCATGGGTAGTGTAATTTTTCTCATGGTTTTTCAGTTGTCGTGATGCATATGCTATAACCTTGCCTCGTTGCATGAGAACACAACCAAGGCCTTGATTAGAGGCATCACAGTAAACCACGAAATCCTCACTGCCGTCCGGTAAGGTGAGAATTGGAGCATCACACAGTTTCTGCTTCAAAGTTTGGAATGCTTCTTCCTGACTGGGTCCCCATACATATGGTTTATCCTTATGGGTCAAGGAAGTGAGAGGTAAAGCAATCTTGGAAAAGTTGAGAATAAATCGACGATAATAACCCGCTAAGCCAAGAAAAGAGCGAACTTCCGTGGGAGACTTGGGTGTAATCCAATTCTTAACAGCCTCAATCTTAGCTGGATCCACGTGTATACCCTTTTCACTGATAATGTGTCCCAAAAATTGAACCTCTTTAAGCCAGAATTCACACTTGGAGAATTTGGCATACAGTTGTTCATTCTTCAAAAGACCCAAAATTTGTCTAAGGTGTTGCTCGTGGGCTGATTTGGTCTTAGAGTAAATGAGAATGTCATCGATGAAAACAATTACGAACTTATCCAAGAAGGGTTTGCACACGCGATTCATGAGATCCATGAAGACAGCGGTGCATTCGTTAGCCCAAAGGCATAACCATAAACTCGTAATGCCCATAACGTGTACGGAAAGCTGTTTTTGGAATGTCGTCTTCATGGACTCGTAGCTGATGATATCCCGAACGAAGATCGATCTTTGAGAAACAAGTCGAACCTTGAAGTTGATCAAAGAGGTCATCAATGCGAGGTAAAGGGTACCGGTTTTTAATAGTGAGTTTATTCAACTCCCGATAATCAATACACATACGGAAAGATCCATCCTTCTTCTTTACAAATAAGACTGGAGCTCCCAAGGTGATGAACTGGGACGAATGAAACCCTTGTCTGCCAACTCTTGAAGTTGGCTTGCAAGTTCTTGCATCTCGGAAGGTGCAAGGCGGTATGGAGATTTAGCAACGGGCGTAGCACCAGGTACAAGATCAATACGAAATTCGACAGGACGCACTGGTGGAAGTCCCGGTAAATCATCAGGAAAAACTTCGGGAAACTCGCGGACAACAGGAACATCTTGAATACTCTTGTCTTTACCTTTCTTTTCCACATATGGGCCAAGAAAGCTACGTATTTCTTGCGTAGATATTTCTGTGCTTGGGTGCAAGACATGAGTTTAAGACTACTGGACGGTTTCTCACCATAAACCCGTAAAAAGTCACCCGATGCGAGAGGAAACCGAATAAATTTCTCAAAGCAGACAACTTCGGCATGATGTTTAGAAAGCCAATCCATACCCACGATAACATCAAAGCTTCCCAATTTCATGGGTATAAGATCAATGGTGAAGTCATGTTCGTTGAGGCTAAGAGTACAACCCTGAATAATAGAATCGATTGAGATGGGTTTACCATCTGCGACCGACTCGACCGTGAAAGGCGCTCCTAATCTAGAGCGAGTGTGAGATAATAGAGGTTCGAATGCTAATGACACAAAACTTTTATCCGCACCAGTATCAAATAAAATTGAAGCATAACGACCATCAAGTAAAAACGTACCATTCACCACGTCATTTGTTTCCTGAGCTTCTGTTGCATTGATGTTGAAAGCTCGACCACGAGCCACTGGGTTTGCCGCATGGTTTGCTGGGACAAGTGCTGGACATTGGTTTCTGAAGTGGTTCGGATCACCACAATTGAAGCAAGCTCGACCATATGCTATAGGTTGTGGGTTTTGGCGAGCTGGTTGAGGGTTAACAGGTTGAGCATTAATAGGTTGAGGTCGAAACGTAGATCGACATGTGGCAGCTACATGACCATACCTACCACAGGTGGTACAGTGGCGGCAAGGAAAATTTGCGGGGTGATGGTACTGACAGGTGGCACACTTGGGTAAGTTTCCACTATAAACCTTCTTAACAGGAGGAGCCTGAGCCATTGGGCCTGGGCTATTGGAGCCTGAGTTACTGGGGCCACAACAGCATAGTTTCTACCCCTGGACTTCCGTTTCTTAGTGTTGGAACCGGTATTGTCTACAGCAACTCTTGATGATTCAGTAGTAGGGGTGGGGGTCTTCTCAGTTGATTTCTTGGTTCCTTTCCTAACCAAATTTCCCTTTTTGACGTGCTTGTCAGTCAAGGAGGCTGCAAGCTGAATGGCTTCTTCCACCGTAGTGGGTCTGCTTCCAGTGACTACATCTTGAATTAGGTCAGGCAGTCCCTCAATATACTTCTCGATTGCTCGAGAGACCTGGGTAACCATGTGTGGAACCAAAATACTGAGCTCATGATAACGAGTGTTGTATGCAAGATTTTCACCACTGTCCTGTTTTAACCCATGGAACTCTTCCTCTAGCTTCCTCATTTCATTCCTAGGGCAGAACTTGGCGATCATAAGTTCCTTGACCTCAGTCCAAGACAAGGATAGAGCAACATCAGCGCCCCGATTACGCTTCTCACCATTCCACCAGGTCAATGCCCCCTTTTGAAGGACACTGGTAGCATAGCGAACGCGGAGGTTATCAGGACACTCGCTGTTCACGAAGGTACTTTCCATACTTTCAAACCATTGGAGGAGGCCAGTAGCACCCTCCTCTCCAGTAAACTTCGTGGGATTGCATGAGTTGAAGTGTTTGAAGGTACACCGAGTTTGAGTTGCACCCTCAGTATTGGTACTGTTGCTGTTCTGGGTTAACTCACTAACAAGGTTCGGAATCACTGCAGCAATTTGCTCAGCGACAAGAGAAGCAAGGCGACGATCAGAACGTTGTCCAGAGGCACGAACAGTGCGTTGGCTAGCATCACGGAGCATACGGCGAGCAGACATCTACAAGACAGTCAATGAAAAGTTATGAGATTAATAAATGTAAGTGTAATATTGCATAAGAGTTATGATCACAAGATATCGTATGTGAAATAAAGGTATATCATTTGAAATATATGTATAACATGTTTGGATTGCCCTTGTCTAGCTATAAAGCCCAACAAGAACGTTGACTTTTCAAAGAAATTGAGCCCAATGGTGATCAAAGAAGACATGCTTTAGCCTATAAGTGGACACTCACTCCAGGAATCCCCAGGTAAGCATAACAGGTCCGTAAATGGATTTATGCGCTATGCTTGCCTATGCCAGAAAACCCAGTGTACAGGCGTCCACCCTTCCAGATTGCACGTGTCCTTTTTCACACTCATTAAAGTTCAACAACTTTGAAGGAGCAAAAATAAGAGTAGGCATTATGCCTAAGAGTGTCTTCATGAAAGGTACTGCTCTCCGCTCCATGATGATGTAGTCTTTCCACTCCTTGTAGGACACCATCCTTATACGTCATGATGAAAGATGAGGAGAAAGGAGAAGAAAGGGAAAGATTGAGGAAGGAAAGTGAAGGGTAATGAAAAATTTGGAAGTGTTGTACCTGAAAGTTGAAATTCGGTTATAGTCTAGGCTAAGAGGCATTCTAATAACCTAATTCCCTATAACCATGGCTCTGATACCAATCTGTAACACCCCAACCGATGGCGGAATCATCGAGGTGTCACGTAGTGACGATTGTTCAAAAGCACATGGTACTTAAATGTAAATATTATTAAATGAAACCCAAAAATTGTCTTACAAGGAAAATGGAAATACAAGGTCTTAAATGAAACATAAATAATGAAATAACTGCATAATAAAGCGCTAAAAGTATCTTGATCAAACTGCACCTGAAACATGTACAAAAATAGGTTTGGTCAACATAAGAAATGTTGGTGAGCATTCCTAGTTTTGATATATATAGTAGATTAAAAGTTATACAATTCAAGTGCAAGCTACAGTGCAAATATGTAAACCATGTATCAAACAAATGAGCGAAATCAACCCTGTGACTGTATAATGTACTGTATGAACTGTAGTGTACTTATCCAACAAGTGGATAATAACTTAACAATGGCCACGGATTCTCCGATGAAAAAGGGGGAGAATCAACCTAGGCGGGTTGTCAATCCAAATAGCGCTATCCAATGTTAAGGTCGGCTTGTACCATGTTAATGATTTCACTAAGTACAAATGTAATCCACATGTATTGTCTAAGCATAAAGCACGTTGTAAGCAATGCACATAGTACTAGAATTGTATTGTAAAAATGTAAACTTGTATTTGAAATTGTAATAGTGTACATGTAACACCCCAAAAATGTATAAAAGCAAAAAGGGGTAGGAATACTCACTGTTCACGTAGTAACTTGAAATTGGACTGGACAACGAAATATGAACTTGAGATTTCTCCCAAAAGATTAACCTAAAGTAATTGATAATGTGTGAGTGAAATAACTCTAGGATGCATGTATATCTAGGGCTTCGAATTGGGGATTACGTTTATTTGTGTTAATAAACAAATTGTTTATTAATTATGAGAAATTTAATAAATAAATAAACAAAAGTCTTTTAATGAAATTTGAATTTAGAATATACACAATAAAGTGTTTGAAGTATAGAAATAATTTTTATAAAATTATTTCATTTAAAATAGATTTTTAAATCTATTTATTTATAAATAGTCATTATTTAACTTTAATATTTAAAAATACTAAAATTAAAGAATTCTTATTTTAAAAATCATATTTCTGTTCTAAATGATTAAAAATAATTTGTATAAAATTTTGGTGCAAAAATGATGAAAATTGATTTGTTATGATTTAATTATGATTAAATCTAACAAAAATTGATTAAAAATATAAAATAAATGATTTTACTGAATTAAAAATTATTTCAGTAAAGTTTAACTTTAAATAAAGTCAGGATAAATTTTGGAGAAATTAATAAAATTGTTTTGATGTATAAATGGATTTTTATAAATCTAAAGATTAAAAATGATTTAATTATTATAAATATTAAATAAATGAATTTCTGAAAAATAAAAATTATAAATGAAACTTTTATAACAGATTAAACAAATGTAATTTTTTTAGAATTTATAAAATAGTTTTGGTATTTTAAAAAGAATTTAAAAGATTTAAAAGGATTTAATATTTATATATATTTAATTGTTTGTTTTTCAAAAAGAAAAGAAAAGAAAAAGAAGCAAAACCGGTCAGAGCCGGGACTCTCGAACCCGGTGACCTCTGGTTGGCACATGGTCACAACCACTTGGCCTAGGCCGGTGGTTGTGAGTTTCTTGTTTCAAAAATAATGTTATACACTACGCGAAATCAGGATTATCCCCAAAATGAGATTACGAACCCTAGAATTTTCAATCAGACAATCCAGGCAACATGAGCCCGATTAAATATAGGGCTTTTGTTGCTGGATAGCCGATGAACAAAACCCATAACAAAAGTGACTCACAGTGTGTAATCGTGTATAATTGTCGAGTCAAAGAAATAAGTCAACCACGAACTCGTTTAACAACAATCAGTGTTTGATTAGAGAGAATTGGAGGTTTAGGAAGATGAGTGAGCGAGTTGTGAAGCTGTTCCAAGGCTCAATTTATAGTGGGGATCAATAGGTTAGGTTAATTGGTAAGTTGACCCTGATTAATTATCATACGCGTTCGAATTCAAAATTGGTCAACGATCTGATGTCAATTGACGTGTAGACGAGTTGTAATAGGCCGAAATCACTTGGTTTGCCAATTATAGATCAATCAAGCATTGATCTTGATTGATTAACAAACGCGTCCAGCAGTTGACTTTCCAAGTCAAAACTGCAGTTTTTAAAAACGCGTATAAGATTATTAAGCATCCGGGTTTAATCAGATAGAAGGCTCAGCTCAGTTGGTCAAGTGTGTTTGTGTTTGGTGTAACCCGGTCTTGGCGCGGGTTCGAACCCCGGCCAGGACTTATATTTTTTTAAAAACGTAATAAGGGGTGTGTTTTTGGCCGGCTGTTGGGCTGTTGGGCTTCATCAGGTGGGCCTCAACATGATAATTATTCTTATTATTATTATTTCATAAATTAAACGAACCCGAGTTTAACGTTCAAAAATAATAAAAATGCCACGTTTATTAATTGCGATAAAACGTACAGATAATTAAACGAATACAATGAAAAGTGACGGATGTCACAAATATTTATTATTATTATTATAAGAGAAAAGAAAATAAGACGAAAGGTGACGGATGTCAATTTCTCCCTATCGTTTACATCCAAATCGTTAATTCCATCCATTTTTTCTTTAACTTTTTGTAAAAAGACTAAATACCCTTATATATGTTTGTTTAAAAATAAATCTTTAATAGTAATATATGTAATATAAAAAATAAATAAATATATGTATTGTATTTACTCTCTCTCTCCCCCCCCCTCTCTCATCCCTCTCTCTCC
>JAUTDX010007067.1:0-88939 GCA_030844895.1 Ambrosia x helenae | reverse complement strand
AATACTTTGTCATTTATTAGTTTCAAACATCAAGGGGGAGTAATAACTCTGCCTTAGTATAAAAAGTGTTGCTTACATTTATACATTCCGCTGTGCTTATAATCTGATTTACAAGGACTTGCTAAACACTTAAGTGTCAAGATAGCAAGTCTTACTTAGCAAAAAGAGCAAACTGATCCAACAATTGGTATCAGAGCATTGGTTTATCTGATCACATATCAATCTAACAAATTGAGAATCAGACACAAAGCTCTTATTGATATTCAATAAAAAGATCAAAAGTTCACTTTTTATCAATATCCATCACTTAAAAGAGTCATCTGACAAATCTATACTCTTTAAAATGGATCCACATAATACTGGTTCTGCCACCAAACCTGCCATGCTGTGAGAAATGAGTACAACATATGGCAAAAGAGAATGACACATACTTGTCACCAAACCAACCACAGGTTGTTGGAAATCTGTGATATATGGTCCTCACAAACCAGTAAATGTTAATCTTGAAACTAATGTCAAGGTCCCTAAGGACCCTAAAGAATATACAGATGAGGATTCCTAAAACTTGAGCTAGATGCAAAAGCATTCTCTATGTTGGCAATGGCTCTCCCAATGAGATATACTCTGGCCTTTTACATTGTGAAGTGCCAAAGAACTTGGGAGGGCTGGGACCTGTCTTAAAGAACAGTTTGGAGGAACTGAAGAGGTGATAGCCAACACCAGAGAGATTTAGCTCAACAATATGAACATTTGCTTATATTAATGGGGAAACTTTGACTCAACAATTTGAAAGATTCTCCTCATTAATATCTGAGCTAAAGTTTAAATGGTCAGACCTATACAACAGTGTCTATGCTACATAGATTTTTAAGGTCTTTACCTGCAACATGGGAAACTTACTCCATTGTTTTAAGATCCTCACCAGATTTTAGCTCCCTCTCTCTTACAAAACTCCATGGGAGATTACTTACTTTTGAGAGAGAAATTGATCAAAAGAAGAAATTACAAACATCTGGTAAAACTGCTGATGACTACCTACCAGTAGTACAGCACTTTTGGGACAAGATTCACCACTTGTTCCTATGGATCTTATGACAATATTGACATAACCACTGGGATCTCATCAGAAAGATCTTTCCCAGGTTATGACAATAATGACCAAAGTCAAACTGCTGATAATCTATGTTTTATCATGGATGATTTGAAAAATTTTAGCAGTGATGACTTAGAAGAAATGGACATATTACACCAACTGGCCATGGCTAAGCATTAAAACTAACAAGTTTTTATAAAAAGGTCAGGAAGGAACTTTCCAGGATTGACCAGTAATACACAAAATTGTTTTGACAATCTAAACTGAGATGTCACAAGTGTCAGAAGTTGGGACACTTTGCTAGAGAGTGTAGAAGCTCTAGCTTTAACCAATCACAATCTGGAAATAAAACTATAACCCCAATTATAATAGGAATAATGGAACTCAAGGGAGTGCTCATTTTGTACAGGCACAAGCTCCTCAACAGCAATATATGCCTCAAGTACAATATGTTCAAGTGCCTGCTCAACAGATGCAGAGCCAACAATCAATCCCTCCCTTTCCAGTTGCTCAACTTCCTCCACAGCCTCAACAACCCTCTTAAAAAAGTCTCTTTACCTCAGGGTATGTTGACTGGAGCAGTCTCCCTTATGACACCACAGAGTGCAATCCTGATGCAGACAACAAAGTGTTTGACATCAACTGGGGAGAACCAGACAATGGCAGAAAGAACTTTGCCTTAATGGCATTTGAAGGCTGTACTTCAAAATCTGCATTGTCACAGGTATCAAAAGAATCTTTGACAAAACTTTGCTCAAATTCTTGCAAAGAAACTTTTGCTCTCATAAGAGAGACAAATCTGCACTTACAAGGCAAAGCCAATGATTTAGAAAGAAAATACACACAGATAAAATGTGATTTAGAAAGAAAACTGTGTGCTAAAACAAAAGAAGTTTCTAAATTAACTGACTCTGCTATTGAAACCCAAGCACAAATCAAAATCATGCTAAATGACCTGGGAGATGTCAGACAAGAGCTTGCTGACACCAGGATCACTTGTGAAAAATGGGGTGGAATCTTGTAAGGGGTATCAATTATTGCTAAACAAACAAAGTGCTTCAAATGTTAAGTTTGGCATAGGATACCATCATGTTGAAACACCAACAGATTTTCTCTCCAAAACTACTGAAGATAGGAGAAGAATTGTTTCAAATGAAGCTTCTGAAGGGAAAGAATGCACATCTTTCCATGAAAACTTTCTAAACAGAAATCCTGGCATTTTTAAAGAAAGTACTTCAGAAGTATTAACAAAATCTGACAACAAGCCATCAGTAGTTTCATCTACATCAGGAGTTGAGACCCTGAAAACTACTGATGAGCAAAATCTCTTCACAAATGTCAGAAAATTGCCTTTAGATCAAAAAACAAAAGGCAAAAGAATGTGAAATTTGTGGCCTGTTCAACCACAAAACTGAATTTTGTAGATACAGAAAAGGAATTCAGTTCAATCAAAAATTTAAACAACAGGTTTGGGAAATCAAATCAGAAATGATTATGAAAGAATCTTTAAACCCAAGAAACAACAACCTGAAAACACCTTTTCTCAGAAAAATATAAAATCTCAACCAAAATCTTTTCTCAAAATTCCTTGTCAGTAGTTAGACCAGAGTCATCAGCAGTTTCACAAACTGCTGAGATTCAAAATCTAAAGAACATGGTAGAACTACTGATGACCAAGGTTGATGGTGGTCCTAAAAAGGATACCACCATAGTTCTTAATGAAAAATCCATTGCCAAAAAGACATGGATTTCTCAACCTGGTCAAGAACAAACTGTAACTGTTCTCAAGAGCAAACCCAAAGCCAAACAGGCTTGGGTTCCCAAATCTAACTAATTTGCTTTTATGTGCAGAGAGTTTCCAGGGCTTAAACAGCATATGGTATGTTGATAGTGGAGGCTCTATGCACAAGACTGGATGCAGATACCTGATAAACAACTTTATCAGCCAAAGAGAAGGATCTGTATCCTTTGGAACAATGCTAAGGGATATGTGCTAGGACATGGCAATGTCTCCTCTGGCAAAATACAGTTTGACAAGGTCAATCTGGTGGAAAACCTTGAATACAACTTGCTGAGTGTGTCACAAATGTGTGATAAAGGATATTCTTCCTTTTTCACAAAGACAGCATGCAAGATCATCTCACCAGAAGGCCAGAAGTTGATAGAGAAGATTATAGAAGATCATACTTTGCTGATTGCCAAAAGATGTGGCAATGTCTATGCAGTAGACATTGAAAAAGACAAAGTATTGAACAACACTGCCTGTTTCTTCTCAAGGGCATCAACTTCAGAAACAGATCTCTGGCACAGGAGACTTGGCCATGTGAACTTTAAAACCATAAATAAAGTGACAAAAATGGGCTTGGTCAGAGGTCTACCTTTGAAAGTATACCAGTGTCAAGAACACTGTGTATCTTGTTTAAAGGGAAAACAGCATAAGTCCTCCTATAAGTCTATTGAAGAATCAAAAACAACTGCATGTCTTCAACTACTCCATATGGACTTATTTGGACCTGTCAAGATTATGAGCCTTGGTAAAAAGAAGTACTGCTTAGTCATCATTGATGACTACTCAAGATTCACATGGGTATTCTTCTTATTTTCCAAGGATGAGGCTGCTGAAATCATCAAGTTCTTCATTCTACAAGTAGAGAAACAATATTCTCTATCTGTCAAAACCATTAGAAGTGACAATGGGACAGAGTTCAGGAACAAAACTCTGGATGAATTCTGTTTGTCTAAAGGGATTATTAGACAATACAGTGTTCCCAGAACTCCTGAACAAAATGGTGTAGTAGAAAGGAAGAACAGAATATTGATAGAAGGAGCAAGAACAATGTTAGCTGATTCTGGACTGCCATTGTACTTTTGGGCAGAAGCAGTTAACACATCATGTTATGTTCAGAATAGAGTTCTTGTGGTCAAGAGACATTCCAAGACTGCCTATGAAGTTCTTCATGGCATGAAGCCCCTTATCTCCTTTTTCAGGGCTTTTGGGTGTCAATGTTTCATCTTGAACATCAAGGAATCTATTTCAAAGTTTGCTGCCAAAGTGACTCAGGTTACTTTCTTGGTTACTCTTCAACTAGAAAAGCCTACAAGGTTTTTAATTCTCACACCAGGATAGTAGAAGAAACATTGAATGTCAAGTTCAATGAGTCAAAACACACTCTTATTCCAGCACATCCTGCTGAACTCTTTGACCTTGACAACTTTCACTTTGGACCTGAAAAGACTGTTACTTCTTCCAAACCTAATTATTATGGTGATCAAAGGTTTGAAGATGAGGATCCTACACCATGGACTCCTCAAACAGTCATTAAGTCAATTACAACACCATCAGAAGTTTCTCAAACTTCTGATCAAACAAATACTGAAGGCCAAACTCAAACATCTGCTTCAGCACCTGCAACTACTGAAGAAGCTAAAACAGATATTATAGACCTCAGTAGTTTGTTTGAAGAACAAGAGCCACCTACACCTGTCAGTGTTTACAACAACTGATTGAACACAGAGATCATCCACTTGATCAAATCATGGGTGATATAGCTTCAGGTGTTCTTACCAGAAACCAGCTCTCCAACTTTTGCCTATTTTCAGCCTTTATTTCACAGTTGGAACCAAAGAAGTACCAGGAAGCCCTCAAAGACAATAATTGGGTGCAAGCTATGCAAGATGAACTGCTTCAGTTCAACAAGCAACAGGTCTGGGAAATCTGTCCCTTACCTCAAAACAAGCAACCAATTGGTACAAGATGGGTTTTCAGGAACAAACAAGATGAAGCTGGTATGATAATCAAGAACAAGGCAAGACTGGTAGTTCAAGGGTACTCTCAAGAAGAGGGAATTGACTATGATGAAACCTTTGCTCCAGTTGCAAGGCTTGAGGCCATCAGGTTATTTCTGGCCTATGCCATTTCCAACAAAATTAAAGTTTATCAAATGGATGTGAAAAGTGCATTTTTGTATGGAAAAATCAAAGAGGAGGTGTATGTCTGTCAGCCACCTGGGTTTGAGGATCCTTCTCATCCTGAGTGGGTGTACAGACTTGACAAAGCTCTTTATATGGCTCAAACAGGCTCCAAGAGCCTGGTATGATACACTCTCCACCTTTTTACTCAAAAATAACTTTACAAGAGGTGCCATTGATAAAACACTTTTCATTAAACATGTTGGAAATCATGTCTTACTTGTTCAAATTTATGTTGATGATATCATTTTTGGTTCAACAAACACAAAACTGTGTGATGATTTTAAGAAACTCATGCAATCAAAATTTGAGATGAGTACCATGGGAGAACTGCAGTACTTTCTAGGACTGCAGATCAAACAACAAGCAAATGGAACTTTTATACATCAATCAAAATATGTTAAGAATTATTGAACAAATTTTCTTTAAATGACTGTAAATCATGTTCCACTCCCATGACACCAATCACACAAGTTGAACCTGATGATCAAGGAAAACAGTTGATCAAACCATGTACAGATGCATGATAGGTTCCCTTTTATACTTAACTGCTTCTAGACCAGATATTATGTTTTCAACATGTGTCTGTGCTAGATATCAATCAGCACCAAGGGAATCACACCTTATAGCAGTCAAAAGAATTTTCAGATATCTGAAAGGAACTCCAACACTGGGAATTTGGTATCCTGCTTCAAGCAATACCAAGTTATCAGCTTTTTCAGATAGTGACTATGCAGGGTGTAAGATGACAAGAAAGTCAACATCTGGTGGTTGTCAATTCCTGGGTAACTGTCTAGTGTCATGGCAAACAAAGAAGCAAACATCTGTTGCAACTTCAACTGCTGAAGCTGAATACATTGCAGCTGCAAGTTGTACATCACAGATACAATGGCTCCAATATCAACTTCTTGATTATGGAATCAAAGAGACCAAGACACCTTTGTTTGTAGACAGCAAATCTGCCATTAGCATCATTCAAAATCCGGTACAGTTCTCAAAAACCAAACATATTGAGATCAGGTACCATTTCATAAGAGATTGCTATGAAAAAGGCAAGATTGAGGTGAAGCATGTAGCAACAGCTAATCAAATAGCTGACATCTTCACTAAGCCCCTTGACACATCAACATTTCAGAAGTTAGTATCCATGCTTGGATGCTAAATTTGTAAGTGTTTACTTATTTTTATTTTTTTAAAAAACATTATATGCATATCAGTTAGAATCCAAGTTAACACTTGATTCTACCCAACTCTACATCAAACTTCTACATCAATCACTACTGTTATGCATAAAACATCAAATTTTTTCCCTTTTCCATCCTTGATTCCATCCTGTTTACCTTTCCTTCTTTTTTCTGGTTTTCACTTACAAAAGACAAAAGTCTGAAACAAAACTTCTGAAAAACAAAACTACTGATTAAACAAAAATCAGTATGAGAGAAACTACTGATGAACAAAAATCATCAGTATGGGGATAATTTTCTGAAAAAGTGTGTAACTTCTGATAAAATAACCTTCAGAAGTTATGAATAAAGTATTTATAAAAAAACATTTCTCATCAGCTGTTAAAACTACTGAAGAGAAAATGGGAACTACTGATGAAGTAATCCTTCATCAGCAGTTTAAGTCAAAAGGGCAAATCTGACTTTTCCCATCATCAGAGGTTTGACCTAATCAGTTTAAAACCTCTGATAAAGAGATTTTTAACCAAAGGCGGTTTTAAAACTTCTAATAAAGAAGATTCAAGCGGTTAAAACTTCTAATAAATACCTTTTCTACACACTTATCCTTTCAAACTCAAAATATCCCTCCTTCTCTCTCAAAAACTCTCTCAATAACCTATACCTGCAAATCCACTGTTCGATCAAAACCCAAACCACATGGCTCTAGTTCTAAAACAGGGACACAATCAAAGGGCCTTTCTTGAAAAACAAGAAGGCTGGTCCCAATACGATGAGATCATTGATCTTGTCGTCAAATCCCAATATTTTGCTACTCTCACAATAAACCCACCAATTCACACTGAAACTCTGAATGAGTTCTGGGCAAATGCTGAGACGGTTACAATGGATGATGAGGTCATTTCTCTCAACTCAAGAATAAAAGGGAAACAACTGACCATCACACCAGCCACACTGGCAACAAGACTGGGTCTGGATGATGTAACTGCCCCTGACCATGTTGCTAACACTGATATTCATCTAACCATGACTGAGTGTGGTTATCAAGGTACTCTCTCCCATGCTACAATATTCAAAAAATATTTTGAACCAAAATACAAGCTTTTGTTTCATTATATTATTATGTGTTTGAGTCCAAAAACAGGGTCTTATGACCAGATGCCCTCCACTTTTCAACCAATATTTCATTCCATTGTGAAAGAAACTAAATTCAGGGCATCAAAACTATTTTTCAATGAGTTGGTGTTACATCACAATAATACCAAGAAAAAGTTTTTGTTATACCCAAGGTTCATTATGCAATGCATAATAGGGGAACTGGGTAATGAGGTGCTTGTGGGAAAAATTTCAACTTTAAATCCTTTAACATCACAAGCATACTCAAGGCATAACAAACCGGCTGCCTGGCCAGAAGATGATCAGGGAGAACAACAACAAGTCCCCCTGAAGCCCACATCTTCCAAACTCACACCACCAAAAGCCAAACAGCCCAAGCCAACAAAAACTGCACCCCACCAACCCAAAAGAAAAGCTGTTCAGAGGTTGAGATGCCTGAACATGCTCATGAGCATTCTGCTCTTCAAATAGATGAGACTGAAACACCCTCTCAGTCTCATCCATCTCAAACCCCACCAAGAGCACCCATAACCATTTTATTCAAAAGAAAAAGACTTAGAAAAACATATGAAACACACTCTTCTTTTGAAACTGCTGAACAACAACTTTCACCACCTATTGCCCAAACTACTGAACCAACCCCACAAATTTCTGAACAAGAGGCAATAGAAATTGCCAAACTTCTCTCTAGGCTATAAAGAGAATGTCCCATCTGATCATGTCAGTCCCCTACAACCACAACAAACAGGGGACATAACTACTACATCAGACATGGATGTGGACATCTCTAGCCCTATCCCAAGAGATGAGGGTGGACCAGAGTCTTTAAGCCCAATTTTAGAGACTCTTGGGGCATCTGAGGCTGCTACTACTCAGTTACCACCCAGTGGTGGATCTGAGGATAGAAGTAACATAGCTAAGACCTCAGATGTGGCAACTACTGATGAAGGCTTAATACCTGAAGTAGGAAATCCTCAGTACCAAGAAAAAGAGGTTCATGAGAGAACTGAGTTGGGCTCAGCTCATGATTTAACTGAGACAGTCCTCATTGAGGGCAACATCAGGGATTCAGATGATTCCATTAGTTTGGATGATGTTTCACACACTCAAACTACTGAATTGACGGCACTTTCTGAAGTCCTGTTTCAGGGGTATCCAGGCTCAAGAAGCCAGTCACCTCTGCACAGGTTAAAGCCCACTCAATCCCTAAAACCCCTAGAGTGGCATCCTCTGTACAACATGAGGATCTCCCAAAAAACACCCCCTTCACAACAAATGCCTACCCAATTCCCTGGGCAAACAAGCATAGACCTGAACCAACTATGCAGCCCAGAGGGTCCCCTGTACCACATGATGAATACACTCATCAGAAATCACTTCCAAACATATACAGCTGACTTGGAGCTGTCCATCAAGAACCAATTTGGAGTGATCAAGACCAAGATGAACGATCTGTCCAACAAAATAGACTTCAACAGCAAACAGATTGCTCATCTTCAAGGACAATTCTCCCAACCCTCTGCTTCAAGGGTTAAAATTGATGAATCCAAAAAGGGGGAGAAGATCAGGGAACCTAAGGAGTCATTCCAAGCCAGGATAAGGGCAAGAGTGGCCATCCTAGAAAGAGATCAAAAAGATCAGGCCAGGAAAGAAAAATTGGCCAAACAGTTTGGTGTCTCAATAGAAGAAATTGAAGCAGCAGAGAAAGAAGATGAGACCCAAACATCTGAAGAATCCCTAAGGCACAATGAAGAAACTTCTGATGACAAAACTTCTGATGAAGAATCAGAAAGTACTGAAGACAATCCTTCAGTAGCTGACAAACCATCAGCAGTTGTCAGCACATCAGAAGTTAACACTTCCAAACCTCAAACAACTGAACCTTCCAGAACCACTGCTCCCATTCAACCAACATCTGATCCCATCAGGCCTACAACTGTTACAACAATGACTGTATTAAACCCTTCTCCTATCTCTCAATCAGCTGAACTATTAGAGAAGAGCTTAATTGCAGCCAACAAGAAGGCCAGAGAAGATCAGATCTGGAAATCTCTGGAAGAAAGGGATGATTTGGATTTAAGCCATGAAGAAAAACTTCAGGCTTATGCAGCTGAACTACAAAGGCAGGCTAGCCTTGATGAGATTGCTGAACAAGATAAAAGACAACAACTGGTGTCTTACATTACCAAGAACAGCAAGACTAAAGCCTTTACACTCAAAGGACTCTCTATGCAAGAGCTGACAAGAAGAGCACAATTGCTTGCAGACAAAGTGGCCACAAGCAAAGATGGAAAGGCCAAGAGAGCCCAGATAATAGAAGAGTTAGTAGCAGAAGGATATGGTTCAAAAGCCTCAGTATCCAGATGGAAAGAAGAAAGACTGATGGATACTTATAGAAAATACTTGGCTGCCAAGGCTGCAAATCCTGAGAAGTTTCAAACTGCTGATCCTTCAAGATCAGTAGTTAGAACTTCTGGTGTATCTAGAAGAACTGCTACTCAGAAGAAGAAGGCAGAGGACAATGTCAAAACTGACTTCAAAATGGTACTACTTGAAGGAAGTTCAATAGTCCATTCAGATTTTGACATTGAGGAGAAACCTCTGTTAACACAATTCAGGGATCCTTCCACTTTTGCTTATCAAATACAAAAGACCATCAAAGAAAAGCTGCATACCAGAGTAGTGACTGAACACCATCTCCCAACTGTTCAGATGCCTGATATACAACAACAACAAGGAAGAGAATCCCACCTGAGGCTATCTGAAACTGAAGACATCCAGCACTCAGGACCATCAACCCAAGGACAAGTCTGGTTCCCTATTCTTCTGACTTTAACAAGTCAAAGATCCCTATCATCAGATGGTCACTTACTGATAACAACTCAGTACTGTTGACAAGAAGAGACCTCTCAAGCAGGCTTACAAGAAGATCAGTGATCTAAAGAAACTGTCAACACAAGACCTGCTCACAATTCAACATCTAGAACCACAGAGAGGATCTCTATCTGATGGTCAGTTAAACCAGCTCAAGAACACCATGTACAAAGAGATATGGAAGATTGTTCAAGACAGAAGAAACACATAAGGAATTAGTAAGGTTTTGGCTTCATCAATCCAGGGGAGATTGTTAGGACAAAGAGGATTGGTGAAACCACTTTTGTAAACCTTAGTCTAATTCACTTCTGTCATTTTGGCTAAGTATAGATGTACTGAAGAGAAGACAAGAAACTGCTGATTAGAAGATATGAGAAGTGCTGAAGAAGCAGAAGTTCTGAAGTCCAAACCAGACAAGTTCACTTCAGAAGTACTGAAGACAAAACTACTCTTCAGTAGTTTGTCCTTCATCAGCACTTAGCATCAGATATTTCCCACCGCCTTTTGCATCAGTAGTTTTATTGTTTATTATTACTTTTTAGCTGTATTTGTTTCTTTCAATGTTGCAACTTGTGCAACTTGTTTCTGTTGTTTCTGTACTTGCTTTTTGAGCAAGATACATGCATGTAAACGTCTATAAATAGGAGGCTTCAACCTTCTATTTTAGACATTGATTTTAATAGAAAAATCCTTCAAACACTCTCATTGTTCTATTCCATTTCTGTATTTATTGTGAATCTGTCTAAGTATCTAATTCTCATTTACAGCTTAGATTCATAATAAATACTTTGTCATTTATTAGTTTCAAACATCAAGGGGGAGTAATAACTCTGCCTTAGTATAAAAAGTGTTGCTTTCATTTATACATTCCGCTGTGCTTATAATCTGATTTACAAGGACTTGCTAAACACTTAAGTGTCAAGATAGCAAGTTCTTACTTAGCAAAAAGAGCAAACTGATCCAACAGGCATAAATATTATTGTTTTCTCGATGGTTTTTCTGGGTACTTTCAGGTCCCAATTAAACCTGAAGACCATGAGAAAACCACTTTCACTTGTCCATATGACACGTTCGCTTATAAAAGAATGCCATTTGGACTATGCAATACCCCCGCCACTTTCCAACGATGCATGGTAGCTATCTTTCATGACATGATCGAAGACTTTATGGAAGTTTTTATGGATGACTTCTCGGTTTTTGGAAGCTCGTTCAATCATTATTTGGGCAATCTCAAGAAAATGTTGGCAAGATGTGAAGAAGTGAACTTGGCGCTTAATTGGGATAAGTGCCACTTTATCGTAAAGGGGGGAATTGTGTTGGGGCACAAAATTTCAGACAAAGGGATCGAGGTTGACACGGCCAAGGTTGAAGCAATCTCATTGCTTCCCCCTCCTGCCACGGTTTACGGGAATTCATAGTTTTTCTAGAAGATCGCTTGTCCACTCACCCAGCTTCTTGAAAAAGATCACGAATTCGTATTTACTGAGGATTGTCTTGAGGCGTTCAATTGCCTAAAAAGAAAGTTGGTTGAAGCACCGGTTGTAATTTCTCTAGATTGGGACCTACCATTTGAATTAATGTGTGATGCAAGCAACATGGCGGTAGGAGTAGTTTTGGGGCAACGGAAACACAAATGTTTCAATCCGATCTACTATGCAAGTATGACCCTCAATGATGCCTAAAAAAATTATACGATGACCGAGAAAGAGTTCCTTGATGTGGTATTCGCTTTTAACAAGTTCCACTCGTACCTTATCTTGTTAAAGACCATCGTCTACAAGGATCATACAGCCTTGCGCCATCTTTTCAACAAGCAAGACGCAAAGCCAAGGCTCATACGATGGATTCTTCTGCTACAGGAATTTGATATAGATATAAAAGACAAAAAGGGGGCCAAAAATGTTGCATCCGATCATTTGTCTCGTCTCAAAGAACTACCACCCGACAAAAAGGGAGACGGAATCCATGACGACTTCCCGCATGAACAAATTCTCCGAATCGAAGACCTTAACTCATATCCCTGGTACGTTGATTATGCAAATTATTTGGCCAGTGGAATGCTCGTTAAAGGACAGTCGTATTATGAAAAGAAGAAATTCTTTTCCAACTTGAAGTATTATCTTTGGGAAGATCCCTACCTTTTCCGTATTTTCCCCGATCGTGTTATTCGTCGGTGTGTTCACGGGAAGGAAGCCCAAGAGATTCTACGACAGTGCCATGACGGTCCAACAGGAGGGCACCACGCCGCGTGAAATACGGATTGAAACGTCTACGAAGCAGGATTTTATTGGCCTGCAATTTTTAAGGACGCTATCGTTCTCGTCCAAAGTTGTGATGCATGCTAGAGAGCCGCCAACATCAACGCCCGCGATGAAATGCCGTAGACCTGGTTCGTTGTTTGTGAGATCTTCGATGTTTGCGGTAAAGACTTTGTGAGACCATTCCCACCGTCCAAGGGAAATCTCTACATCCTTGTTGCGGTTGACTATGTTTTCCAAGTGGTTCGAAGCACGGGCACTACCAACAAACGATGCTAGAGTTGTTGTCAAGTTTCTGAAGGCTCTTTTTGCTCGGTTTGGTGTACCAAAAGCCCCCTTCAGTGACAGAGGATCCCACTTGTGCAACAAGCAGTTAGAGAAAGCACTACAGAGATATGATTGTCAGCAGAGGTTCTCCACTCCTTATCATCCCCAAGCCAATGGTCAGGTAGAAGTCACTAATCGGGCCATAAAAATGATTCTTGAAAAAACTGTGGGGATAGATAGAAAAGATTGGGCCGACCGTCTCGACGATGCACTTTGGGCACTACGTACAACATACAAGGCCCCGATTGGCACCACACCGTACAGACTCGTGTATGGAAAGTGTGTCATTGGCCGATAGAAGTGGAGCACATAGATTACTGGGCATTAAAAGCACCAAATTATGATCCTGAAGATGTCAAGTAACACCGACTCTATCAGCTTCATGAACTTGAAGACCTTCGCCAGCAAGCTTATGATAACTCCCTCACCTACAAAGAAAAAACCAAGAAATTCCATGATCAGAGACTCAGAAGAAAGGAGACGTTTCAAGAAGGTCAGAAAGTGTTACTCAATAGTTCGAGGCTCAGACTTTTTCCTGGGAAACTAAAGTCAAAATAGACCGGACCATACATTGTGAAGAAAATCTATCCTCACGGGGCGGTAGATTTGGAGATAGAAATGGAAGCTCTATTCAAAGTTAACGATCACCGGCTTAAACCATACTTTGAGTTCTTGGCCGATGAGGAGGTAGATGAAATGCCAACGCATCCATGATTAGACCACCTTTGTCTAGCCAAAGACGTGAAACGTGACGCTACCGTTGAGGCAGCCCGGATTGATAGATTAGAAGAATAAGTTGAGAGATTGGTGCATACGGTAAGAAAAGCAATCGAGGACCCTCAGGTATGATCGTTCCCTTTTATTTTCTAACCGCCAGGTATGCCCTCTCGGCATTAGGACTTAGTAGTTAGTAGTAGCTTTTATGTTTCTTAGTTTGTAGATAGCTATACGTATATCCATGCCAGGTGTTCTCTCTCACAGATCGGTCTCAAACTTTGCCCGAACATCTTTTTAGCCTGTTAGGGAAAGACGTAACTACGTCCTGCTTGATTCTTTGGCATATACTTTTTATAAATAAATAATTTCAAAATATGCTAAAGAATTAAGTGTGAGGTGATAAAATTTTATAAATTTTACCACCTTTTGAGCCAAGCAAACCAAGAAGCTATTTGAAGGCAAAAGTTTTTTAAAATATTTTTAGAGTAATTAAAAACTTTTCAACCCTTTGAGTCCACCCCAAAGACCTGAGCAGAAGATTTTTGAAGGTGTTGGCAAAGCTGAAAGAACTAACTCAAAGTGTTTTGTACTTCATAGTTGAGCGTCTACCCTTCCCATGTGAGTATCTTGAGCCTTATCGAGCACACCCACTTTTGATATACATACCACAGATGCTTGTTCATTTGACCATGAGAGATATTCACCCTTGGCATGTCATAGTTAGAACTTGTTTATACGTTTCGAGACCGCACGCAAGGTGGGAGATTGTGAATATGATCAAGGCACTTAGGACACGCCTATTCCATCTTTCGTTAGCCTTCCATAAATATATCCCTCACCTAGTCACCCCACTTGAGCCTTAGCCTTTTTTGTTTCACCCATCACATTTAGCCGCTGTCGTGGTTTTGACAAAGAAGGCGTGTTGCAGGCTATTGGGACACTCTTGGGCAGTCTTGAAATGAAAGAGAATAGACCATACATCATCATGTTCATCGAGAAGAGTTTGGCAACTGAAGAAAGATCGCCACACAGAGTTATCATACCAGCAAATAGGCTTCACCAAAAGCAGCACTTGTGTGAAAAAAAAAAGTTTGAAGAATAAGTCAGAAAGCTCGACAATAAACGGGCCGAAAGAAAACAATTCTATTCGAAGATTTATTTCTAGGACATTCCTAGCGGAGATTATTAGGTGTGAAGACCGAATAGTTCGCAGAGTAGGGACGTCAGAGCAATGAGTCTTTGGGGGAGGAGTTTCCTAAAGCCCATTATCTAGAGTTTGACATTTGCCCATTACGTCGCAGCCGCTGCCCGAGCCAGACACGACAGTAGACACCCTTCCAACCCATTTATCATTTCATAATTTTTACCCTCAAAAGACCTTGTGATTCACAATTTCTCACCCATATATAGCGTGGAGATTTGATTTGTACACAATCCTATGATCTGTGTGTGCCTTGGGTAGAATCTGAGTGATCACCCCCAAAAACAACACCCGAGTGAAACAATGAGGAAAATATGAAGTAGATGCTTGAGGGACGTTTGATTAGGCGCGCTAAGGCTATCTAGAACATCTACCAAGGATGTGTTGAGTAGGTGGGACTCTTATGAGGTGGGTTGTTATGACTTGTCACACTACACTCGCCTATTTTTACTCTACTTTCGTTGGCTAGGTTTGGTTTGCTTGGGGACAAACAAACGTCTAAGTGTGAGGTGATGTGACATGTCTCAAAATTGGCAGGTTTTAAACACATGTTTCCACCTATTTATCACCCGAAATCATGCTTTTATCTTGGTATTATAACGGGTTTTATTCTTTTGATGATAATTGCGGGTATTGATGGTGGGAAGTGAAAAGAAGTGAAAACCGGCATAAAAGACATGGATTTGAAGACTTTCGGAGCTGATCCAGATGTAGCACGGCCGTGCACCTATCCTAGGTCATCAAGTCAGCATTTCCAAATCAACAGGAGGCGAAATTGAGCTTTACAGACAAGCACGGGCGTGCTCTCTCCCTTGGCACGACCGTGCTCCCTCATGCATGTCCCCAAAGGCTTAACCCGATCAAAATGGACAAGACGGTTACAAATACAAGCCTGCATGGGCGTGCCTAAGACATAACTACGGGCGTGCTTTCCCTAGTATAGATAACTTCTGCATCAAGGACTTTGCAACCGTATCTACTGTCGAGCATGGGCGTGCCCAGGACATGAGCATGGGCGTGCTTAAGCTGAGTTGTGTAACATTTGTACTTTTTACCTTTTCAATTCGAGTCCTTGTATTCTTGCATTTTTCCATTTTACCTCCTTGTAATCTCGAGCTTATGATCAATGGAAAACATTTTGTCAATTGCATTTAATTATAATCTACTTTGATATTCTATTTGATACAAACATGTTACCTTACGCTTAAAAACGAAATTCTAATGATAAACCGAAGCATAAACAAACCCATACAAGTTGGAAATCAAGCCCAACCCAAAAACATGTCAAAATGGGATTAAACATTAAGTTTTAACCCAAAAACATGTCCAAAACCAAGTCTGTTGGGCCAAGCCCAACCAAAAAGCACTTTTGGGCCAAAAACACCCCGTCGCGTAGCACGACCAGGATACTGATTTCCCATCGCATGACACGACGACCTGTCTGACAGCAACTTGACCCACTCATAAATCACCCATTTTTTCCTACCTAAACACCTCCTAACCACCCTAATTAATGCATTAAACACCCAACCAACCCACCTCACCTATAAATACAACCCCTCTCCACCCTTTAACCTCTTATTCATTTTTCTTCTCTCTAAAATCACTCTCTAATCCTCAAAGTTTTGAGCAAACTTCCTGATAACACATCAGTAAGTTTTCCAAGCTCAAACCTTCTTTCTCTTCAGTTTTTCCTTCTCTTTTCTATCCAAAACTCCTTGGAGAAACCTCTAGGATCTTCCCCATTTCTATCCACAGAAGTGTGATAAGGGTAGAGCACCTAAAAGAGGTTCCAAAGGTGTTTGTTTTCAGAATTTCTTTTATGTCCTAAGATTGTTTGTTGAAAAGAAACCAACCAAGTCTACTAACAATCTAATGTTAGAGAGATTTGTGCTATGGTATTGGGTGACAAAGGAGATTCAAGACTCATCCAAATCAGTCCTCAAACTTTACTTAAACTTCTTGGTTATACTATGTAATAATATAAACATATACTTTCAAGTTTCTATCTTACTATCTTATTAATAATCTTTGGAAGGTTTATGGTTACACCCAACCTTACCAACTCTCTTGACCCTTCTTGTGCTACGGATTTATCCACACTAGAAAGGAGAAATCCCATGTCCAAAACCCACGTGTACCTCATAAGCGAAGTGGTTATGACATGAACTTATCAATCGGATTCACATTCCTAACCTTTTACCATCTGAATCATCTATGATGATTTTGTGCTTGGTCTAACTTAATCTCATGACCATCCGGATTGCCCTAAAGGCAATTTGTGCTTGGTTTGCCTAAGAGGCTTGCATGAATCTCTTGAAACTATAATCTAAACTCGAACCTAAGACTCTAATTCTTAATTCTAGTTAATCGGAGCTAAAGCTTAAACTTCCAAGACTTATCTTTGGAACTATATCAAGACGCACCCAAAGGTGAGTTCATACTTGTCCCCCTTTTATTCTTTATTCTTTGGGGCTCAACATGTATCACTATCAAAACATAAACGATTTCATACTCTTAAACTATCATGCTCAATCTATTAAATATACTTATATGCTATTTGCCATGCTTATGATTCTTGATACTTAAACATAATTAATTAACTATTATTAGCCCACTTAACATGTATAGCGCTATAGGAGTAGCACCCCGCCCCCTTTATGGGTCATTGTTAAGAATCAAACGGACCTAGCATGAATATGTTAGGTATATGCAGTGGACTCACGGGTTTGAGTTATGTTCTTTGTATGGTATGTATGTGCGATGCTATAGTATGAGATTCAAGTAAATCATTCTAATTACTACGTATGTAAACCGAAACTAGTATGCTCACCAATGCTTTATGTGTTGATGTATATTTTATACATGTTGCAGGAAATGTTTAATGCAGGATTTTAAGGAAAAACTACTTAGGATTGGACTAGAAACTCATGCTAGTTTAAGTTCTATGTTTCGATGTTGTATTTCTTCTTCTTTTTTTTTGAAACAATTTGTATTCCGTATGTTTTAGAAAATGATTATGCTATGAACGAAATTTTATCTTTAAATCATATTGTCACAATTAGTGTCATGAAGTCTTTGAACAATCTACCACAAATCTCGCCCCGATGTATTCCGCCATCGGTTGGGGTGTGACAATTTGCCTATAAATAGAGGCCTCCACTCCACATTTTGGGCATCCCTTTTCACCCGAGTTTCTCTCACACTTCAGCCATTTTGAGGTCTTGTAAGTGACATTTGGAGTCTGGGATAATTCCATAAACACTAATTTAATGAGAGTTTGAGAGAGATCACTACAAATCATCCAAAAACCCTCTTTAATCCTCAAACCAACCACTACTATGTGTTCTTCCAACACCTAACTTAGAGTGCAAGTTGTAAAGCAAATGATTGGCTAGGATATTAGAGTGTTGTTAGGGTGAAGACTTCCTTGGTATCAGGTGGTAGCTTGTTCGGTCATGCTCCGGCCACCGGAAAGTTGTCCATAAAAATTTTAAGTAATTAGATGTCTTTATTGCCACACTGGTAGGTGGATTCTTCGGGGTTGGGTATACAGGGTCTTGAGTAGTCTATCCCTCATTGTTGAGAGGTGAGCTTACCGGTTTGGGAGACCCTCATTTTAACAACAAGAACACAACTCGTTATGTGAAAACGGTCACCTTTGAAGAATGCACTTTGCAACTCTAAGTTAAGCATAAGTGCACAACTTGGATACATCACTCAACTAAGTAATTACTATTAATCTTTCCCAAGGATAGTCGGATCCCAAAGCAACACTCATTTTTTTATTGATTTCTACTTTTGTCATTCTCATTCTTTCTCTCTTTATTTTATTATTTCTTTTATTAAAACAACTTAAGGCTGAGTATGGGGAAGTTGGGTCTTAGGGTTCGATACTTGGTACTTGCTAGAGTCTATACTAAGCTCAATAGGTCCACATGCCTATCATGTGGGTTTAGAACGATCAGCAAATATCGTTTTATTTTTATAAATTTTAAACTTTGATAAGTGTCTTAATTTAAAAGTCTCAACTTAATTACCCTTTTTCATCGCGTCCTGACACTTTCTTCCAGTAGGTGTCAGTTTTAAAAAAAGGACGTTTAAGTGAATTAATCCACACGACATCACCCACCGATATATAAAACCTGTGCCTTCCATTTAGTTAACCGAGCTCGAAATACCTCTATTACTGGTTCCTAGTTGATTACCCGGTTCATGTTAGCCCCCACCTTCACTCCCAAATACGTAAAAGGTAATACCCCATGCTTACAATTCAAAGTATTCGCCAGAGACTGCACGGCATCAACATTAACACCACAACCATACAAATGCGACTTGTGTATATTGATTCTAAGCCCGGAGCATAAATGGAACACGCGTAAAATCCGCATAACACACTTAAAATTATCATCCGTCCACCTCCCATAACCATAACATCATCAGCATATAGAAGATGGGTTAATAGTGGACCTCCATTAGGAAGATGAATACCCTCCAATAAACCAACATCCGACGCTTGCCGAAACATACTCGAAAGAGCTTCCATCACGATGACAAATAAGAAAGGAGATAACGGGTCGCCTTGCCTAATGCCTTTAGAACAACCAAACTCAAAAGTGGGAGATCCATCAACTAGAACTAATGAACGAGCCGTTATCCGGAAAACCCATCTGTCGCATTACGCTCAATAAGAATTTTCAATTTACATTGTCATAAGCCTTTTCAAAATCAATTTTGAAAAGGAATAAATTTTTACCCAAAACCCATGACCAAGATAAATTTTCATTAATAATTAACGGTCCGTCCAAAGTAAAACGACCTGCAATGAAAGCCGATCGTGCCTCGGAAATGACACTATTAATGACCAATTGAAGTCTATTTGTGTAAAACCCTAAGCCGTAAACATGTGATTAGCACTTAAAACTACGAGTTTTGGCCTAATTAAAAACCACTCCCGATTAAAACATTGATATTTATGAAAAAACATAAACCATTGTGATCAATTACATTATTGGATCCCTCATGTTTTACATTTTAACTATTAAAAACATATACTAAGTTTTTGCGTTTTAACGGGAGTTCTTGTTGCGGAAGCTTTTGTATGTTCGGGTGTGTTCGACTCTCCTCGTGACTTGATCCTTGCCCCGGGACTTCCAACAAAGGTGTACCTAGCACCATTACACAAAGAATGGTTAATGGGATTGATAATAGTGTCTTTATAATAGTAGAAGTGTCAAAACACGTCAAAAACGTAGCGAACTAGATCAAACGGACAAAATAACACTTTTGGGATGGAACCCGCCGTAACCTACTGCCAGCTGGCCGTAGGTTACTTCCAGCATGTTCTGTCTCTGCAACTTTTCTCAGCCTTAGTCATTTTTTCCAGTTCTTGGATACTTTTAAAACCCAATTCAAGGCCCTTCTTAAGGACATTTGGGGACATGTTTAACACCATTTAATGAGCTTGAATGATGCCCATTTACCATGAGGGTGTTTGGGATTAAGTTTGGAAATGCAAAAGTGCTTTTGGTCAGAAGTGCTTATTGGCTTATGACTTTTTGAAAAGAATTTTTAAAAAAAGTGTTTGGATTAGCTTTTGGGATGAGAAACGTCAAAAAGTCAATAGATTGTTTTTATTAAGTGTTTCGCTTAACTTATTGTGAATATTGGTTGTATGGGTGGTAGATTTGTAATATTTTTTCCAAAAGTAAAAAGCCAAAAGCCAGGATTTCTAACTTCTCAAAAACAGTTTTTCACCCTTAAACGCCAAAAGCCAAAAGTCAAAACAGAAAGTGCTTTTGGGTTACACAAACAGCTTATTGACTTATTAGATTTTTGGAGAAGTCAATAAATCAATAAGTTGTTTTGAAACTGAATCCCAAACACCCTCCATGTTTAAAAACTCTTTTTGGCTTAACTAAAGACTGTGTTTTTTTACCCAAATCGAGCCATTAAGGCCATGGGTTATACAAAACACTTTTTGGCCATTCAAAAAGCATAAAAATCATATTGTTGACTCATTGGACACTTGTTTAAATAAAAACATCATCTGGTTTATGTCACTATGACCCGGTTCTTGGTTTTAAATGTTTATGTCAATTTTTACCTAAATCGACCCGTTAAGGCCTCAGATTATACAAGGCACTATTTTACCACACATAAAGCTTCAAAACCATATTGTCTACTCATTGGATACTTGCTAAACTAATCAACACTGTCCGATTTGCTTATGATGACTCGGTTTATTGATTAGCCTTTAGTAGACCTCTAAAATTCCTAAACTACCCCTTAAAGGTCTATATCCCGTTTAGTAACCCGTGAGCGACACCACTTGGTTACCATCCATTATTTTCAATTCATTAACATGTTTGAAAACCTCTAAGCCTTTACGGACTTAGCATTTTACCAATTTCATGAATTCTCCATTTTTAATCGCATTTAAGCGCATTATCGCGCATTAGACACATTTGTGGAAAATGACTTACCGATTTGGCACCCTCATTTCAGGTGGGTTGTTTTTTAAACTAATTCACTTGCCGAAATGCTTTTATCTAACTACAGACTCACCGGGTGGCGTTGACCCACATTCATACATTACATTCTTTGTCATGCCTAGGCATCGAGTGCCCAATTCCAAATGTGTTCACATGTATGCTTTCTAGATTGACAAACATTAATTCCTTGGAACCAAATGGTAATACTTCTCCATTTGACCCGTTTAACCTCGTAAATCTTAATACTTGGAATATACACATCAAGTGTTGGACTCAAATGATGAGGATATCACCATTTGACCGTTAAGACTCATAGTTCATAATACTATGTTATCCAAGCTTTTATCTATGGTTTAAGTGACAACGACACTTAACTCATTTAACGATATACTTAACTGCTTCATTCAAATGATTGCATCTATTCTTTTGGATTAAAACATCATTTCCCACATATCTTCACTAGTTAAACCCGTTTGATGAATTTCACAAATCGGTCACAACTCATTGTTTTATTAATATCATAAACCTTTGTTTTGTTATGAGTTCACATAAATTGACCCACTTAATGAATTTCACCGCTTGAGGTTTACCTTTATTACACACTGAAGATTAAAACAAATGTATACAACACGTAAGCCATGTTATAGTCTAATAGTGTAAGTAAAACTTACATTGCATCCATTCTTGTTTCCTTGAGTATCAACCTTGCATCCGTTTGACCCGATTGCTCATTCGTTGTTGTACCTAAATTGGTAATGAGCCAAAATTGTGCTTGTTAGAATACATAATATGGGATTCTTTTTCTATCCATGGCATCATGTATTCATTATCAATTCTTGCTAAATCCATAGCCATCCTCTTATATCAAGTGTGCAACTAACTTAGCGTATTACTAACAAACTTTACATACAAATGATGACATTCACATGATTCTAATTTCTTAGTTTCACTGGCGTTCACCAAATTGGCATTTAATCAAACACTTGGTGTGCGCCCATCAATTTGTTTAGTTTCAAAGGCCCAAGATTAGCCAAGGCATAACCATTTATCTAATTGTGATCATGACATGTTATTTATAACTTTTTGCCTAAATTTCTCATTATAACAATCCCTAAGGAATCACCAAGATTACTAGATGTATGTGGTTTCAACCTAGAGGTTAACATACTCATATGAGCATAAATCAAGCACATATAAACTGCAACTCATAACCGAATTAGACTTGATTGAGGTTCCCTAAAGCTAGAGTAACCTCTAACAATTTACAACTTCACGTTTTATGAAAACCCTAGATTTTTACCCTTCACATAAACCTCCAATTCAGCATCAAGACTAAATTTGAAGGTTTACCTTAGGGTTTGTTAGGCCCTAGATGATGGATTTGCACTTCATGCACTCGAATTTGATCTTCAATTGTCTTTGATTCATGCTAAAATGAGGTTTAGATATGTGTGTGTGTTTTGTGTGTGTATATTTCATCTCCTGATGAAATATCGATGCACACACACATATATGTGTTCCATATTAAATCAAGTTTATCAACTTGACCAGATTGGCCCCTCAAGTTCCAATTTCCACGTTTATTAGATAACATCACTATCTAGGTTGGTCCCTATCATTGAGTTTTAGCCCGTTTTTATTCGTTGATTAACATATCCACTTTTAAATTCGCTTTGTTATTTTATCAATTACGCCTAATGGCGTATTTAGGCGAAACGAAATTTCGGGGTGTTATAGTTTGCCAAAAAGCTTCGACAAAACCTTACTAATCACCCCGATCAAATTTATAGGTCTATAATCGCCTAGACCCATAGGATCCAACACTTTAGGAACTAAAGGTAATGAAGGACGACCCAACTCCTCGATTAATCTTACCATGTTCAGCAAAATAATCAACTAACTTCACAAAATCCTGAGCAAATAACTACTAGTACCGCTTAATAAACTTGAAATTAAAACCATCCGGTCCAAGCGCCTTATCGTCCTCACAAGAAAATACCGCTCGTTTGATTTCTTCCTCAGAAAAAGCCGAAGTTAAGAACATCGAATCCTCCAAAGAAATCCTCTTCAACTGATAACATGACATGTGCAGCCCTTTAACCATTTCTTCATTGAACTTATTTCTAAAGAAACCATATATCTCCTTCTTGATCAATTTCGGCTTTGAAATCCACACATCCTGCACCATCAAACCTTGTATAGTGTTCGAAGCTCTTCTCTTGTTAATAAAGCCGTGAAAATAACTCATATTATCATCGCCAAATGTTGCCCAATTGTTTCTCGCCTTTTGTTTTTGATCATTATATTTAAACTCTTCCAACTCGAAATGTCTCTTCTTAGCCTCTTCCCACACCCATTGTTCCGATTCTTCCAAATCCCTATTACTCATAATATCTTCCAGAGAAGAAAGCTCAACTTGCAAACGAATTGATTCTTCATGTTCCAGCTTCAAAGTCTCGGCCTTCCACACATTAATACGGCTTCTAATAAACTTGAATTTCAACATCATCTGCACATCAGGAGGTCCGAAACCAACGAAATCCTCACACGCCTTCTTCACGATATTGTCAAAATCCAATCTTCCCAGCTATGAATTAAAAAACCAAAATGGTTTTCAACCAAAATTCCTTGATTCCGTTTTGAGGATCAACGGAAAATGATCGGAGTGTAATCTAGAAAGTGCTCTATACTCAATTTCAGGCCATTTATTGAATAAATTCCAATACCAAGTATCTGATCAATTCTACTTAATTTCGAACCTGAAAAAAACGTGAAGTGATTACCTTTAAGACCTAATTCTGAAGATCGACATCGTCCGCGAACTCAATAAAATCTCTTGCACTTGAAGCATCGAAAGCCGAGTTCCTTCTTTCATCCATCGACTTTACCACATTAAAACCCCCTCCACAATCCAATAATCAATCGAACTACCTATCAGAGACTTCATATCGTTCCATAATATTCGCTTCTCACTAGTCCCTTGAGGCGCATAGACCGTTTCACCACCACCTTTAATCTCACCCTCAACTTTCAAGAAATATCGATTTTTATCCACCTTAATCAACCTAAAATAGCTCGGATCCCACATCGTAAGTAAACCACCCGATCTACCTACCGATTCGACATACTCATGATTAAAACATCTGTTACCTCAATAACCCGCAATATCGACTTTATCAAAAGACAAATGCTGAGTTTCCTGTAGAAGAATGAACAACGCCTCATGTTCCTTTCTCAAATCTCTAACCCATTTTGGTTTCCCTTTAACCCCCAATCCTCGGATGTTCAATGAAATAACATTCATTGTTTCACCCCTTCAAAACCTTCTCAAGCCACTAAACTTTGTACCTGGTCCTGAAAGCGATCTAAGTTTTCAACCCACTTCTTGCCAACCAATATAGTAGCATTAGTTTCCTTAACACATGGTAAATTGCCATGGTCCGAATCTGTCCCAACATAAACCTTCTGGACGATACTATCCCCCACTTTCACTGCACTACCACTATCCACAAACTCCTCCTCCTGAGTGGATTGAATATCCTCTCTTCGTATATCATCATTCGACACTGATTCACTTCTCGTCACATTAAGATCAGGCGTAATGAAATCCCTAGAATTAGAGTCTGAAACTGAGCAACCATCCTTACTACTAATGCCAACAATTCATTCAAGTCAAACGAGTCGTCTTTCCTTGGTCGTTTAGCCTTACACGATGAGCTTTAGGCGATTTTGACTGCTTTCTTTGGCGTGTTTTTAATCTTTTGAACTTTTTCAACTTGACACCCCTTTCCTTATTCACAAAAGTGAAAGAAAAGAAATTATTTCCCCTATCGAATTCTTCCTAATTCTTCGCTGCACAATGATTGTTTTCCAAATTAACATTTCTTTCCATAAAATGATCGACAATCGTCTCCTTAGGCCCATCATTTTCATGTGATAACTTCGGCATCTGTGAACCACTATCAACATGGTCGGATCTCCGAGACTCTATATCATCCTCCATATGTGGCTCATCCGACGTGTCATTCAACTCACTGTCCCCCAAGGACTGAACCGACTCATCCTCCAACGGCTCAACTAAACAATCTGGCACCCAGTCTCTTTGCTTTTCTTCTACCCAAACCTGAAAAAATTTGTTCTGCCACCTTAACGTTACGTCTCATTTATTCTCCTTCCATCTTTACAAAGAACACCAAGATAAGCATATGATTAGTCGACATCTTCATCCGAAACGTTAGCCGACTGCACTATCTTGCCAAACTTGCCACCAATAGCGTTAAAAATTGCCGTCAGAGTCAAGTTTAAAGGAACCCCCATAAACTTTCAGCCAAGCTATACTTTCATACAACAAACCTTGACCTTTCCAAATCTCAATTTTATGAAACCAATTCTCCCCAATCGACTTATCCACGACGAACTTATTTGTATCATCTATATTACCAAACTTCAACAATACAAAAAAACCTCCCGCATACTTGATCTTCACCGATTTAAAACCTGCATCATTGAGAATCTTACGTAAATCAATGAACTACATGAACTCTTTTACCTTGGCAACAATATCAATGATCAGCGAAATCTTTTGAGACTGTTTATTCATCAACCGATCTTTGAACTGTGTATCAATCGGTTGATATAAATCCTCAGAACCTACTTCAGCAACATTCTCCTCCGGTTTCCTTTGCTTCACATCCGATTGTTTTGGTAGATCCATATACATCCCATCCACAAATTTAGCAATAGTAATAATTAACTTACAATCACACATCTTCACATTCTTCATGCTGATCTCGAGTTCTTGACTGTCTTTGACGTTCAAAAAATTGACAAAAGCGAATCCTTGCCCAAACCTGTTTAGTTTTCGTGCCACATACCACCTTTTTCAATCTTCCCATAATCCCCAAGACATCGTTTCACATCCTCTACCGAACACTTATCAAGAATATTTGCCTCAAAGAACTTGGTAACACTCACAGCCTTCCTATGATTATTATCAGCGTTCGGATGTCGTCGTTTTCATACCAGAATCTCTTGCCATTGTTCAGAAGACGGCTGGCCGCCTTGCCTTATCCTAGAGAGCGTTAGGGTTTTTTTATACAACTCCGTCACATATAGCAAGATTTATTAAGTCAAATTGTACTAACTTAGACATAATTATCCAAAATAAATCAGACATGAATACATGATCTTCCTAATTCATAAGTTCATAATCGTCCTAATAAATGTCCAGATTCTTCACTATCCAGCTTTCTTAAATTCTACACATTCTTGGATTTCTTGTACCCATTTAAAATAACTATTAATTAAACAATGATACATAAACTTGCATTATAACTATGGAGTCAAAAGTAGTAACATCTTCAATTGTCTAGTACGGAATTATAACAAAGATTGAGGTTTTCCATTAGTTTAGTATAACCAACAACAAAAAAAGATTGACGTTTTTAGAATGCGAGAATGATCAAAACATTTAGTTAGATATTTAATGTATAAGGGGGAAAAAGTTTAGGAGAGAAATAAACGTTAGGAGGGAAATTGAAAGACTAAAAACTTTTAAGTTTGATAGTGAAAATAAACAAGCATACACGAACGGGTATAAACAAACGAACGTAAACAAACACATTGCCGAACGTTCATGAACACAATCGAACGAACGAGACATTTGTTCGTGTTTGTTTGTTTAGTTAATCAAACAAATTTTTTTGTTCGTGTTCGTTCATTTATCAAACAAACGAACTTCCCGCCGAAAGATTTACGAACCATTCACCGAACGTTTGGTTTGTTTATAACCCTACTCGTAATCACATTCATCTCATCTTATAGAAGGAATATAACACATTGAGTATTGCGTATTTGCAACCGCCTTGGTGAATTTGTACTTAGACAATATACCATCATTGTTACACCTAACACCACCACATAGACTTTTTATTCCGATGGATACTCTTTGACCGAGTAAGGGGCTGTTTGGTTGATTAAGTGCTGAATCATTAAGAGATCTGAATGGTTAAGAGACTATGAATGATTAAGTGCTGAATGGTTCAGCTATGCACCAAGTCTGAATGGTTAAGCTCTTAATCATTCTATTCAGAGCCTTTTTAGGTTGAAAGTACAGTTTGAATGCTGAACCATTCAGAGCTGAATGGTTCAGAGCCTTATTAAGAAGCTACCAAACAGGCCCTAAGTACGTGAATTGAGCTTATGACATACAATAAACTCTTAGGGGCTGTTTGATAGCCTCTTAATAAGGCTCTTAATCATTCAGTGCTGAATGATTCAGCATTCAATGTGTTTGTTTCAGCTTCTGAATGGAATGGTTAAGTCTGAATCATTAAGATTTGAGATGTTGCTGAACCATTAAGCACTGAACTATTAAGCACTGAACTAGGCTGAACGTTAATGAAGCTCTCCTACCAACGTGGGACAAGAAAACTAACCATTAAGAGGTTTAACTTAACGATTCAGCGCTTAACCATTTAGACCTCTTAACCATTCAGACCTCTTAATGATTCAGCACTTAATCAACCAAACAACCCCTTAGTGTGATGCTATTAAGACCGGGCCTGTATTAAAGTACATCGACAATAACGTGCATTGAGCTTATTCCAAATCACATCCTACAACAACAAAAATGAGGTTATGTCAAATCCCTATACAAAAAAAAAAAAAAAAAAAAAAAAAAAGCTACCCACCGGCCACCAACCTCTAATAACTCTAGATGTACTCTTATGCCAAACACGCCAAACTCCTCACCATGACATGATTTATAAAAACATCAATAATAAGATAACTAAATGTCACTCAAATGGCTTTAATCTTCACGTTAGGTAGCGTTCGTTTCACGTAATAGAATAGAATTCGGATGAAATTGAAATTTATATTCGACTTTATATGTTGTTCGTGACAACAAAAGAAGAAATTGTAATTGAACTATAACATATGGAAGGGAATTCACATTTCAATTTCATCAAGATTTCATTTTATTTTATGAAACAAACACATCTAAATTCCAAATCAAATTATGGTTTTCGCACGAATTCCAATTCTAATTTCAATTATATTGCAATTCATCACATGAACGCTACAAAGACTTATTTACAGAAAGATGAATAACTTGTGTGTGTTTTTTAGTTTAATTTTCATATGAAAAAGGATGTTTCATGCCTTAGACTTTCCACCAAATTTCATTATTTTCGATTTTTTACCCACACTCGACATGGGTGTTCACCCCAAACGATAAAGCGTTAATTATTCGGTTTAAACGAATTGTTTCTTTAAAGTTTCATTCGGTTAACCGAACCATACTTTTTTAGTTTTTTTTCCAATTCAGGTTAGTTTATCATTTTTTTTCTTTTTTATGGATGGTTAATTACTAGAAAGTAAAAATAAAAATACTACTAAAGCGTTTATCTATATTGCAAGGTATTTAGTTATTTGATCAACTAATTGAAGAGTTATTGTACGGACAAGGGACACAATGACCGGAAGACGAGAACAGGACGAGAGTTGGCAGGAGGTAATTCGACGGAAAAGAAGAACAGCCAAGAAGGATACATTCGATGATTCGAAGGGGGTCTCCAAGGGGAGGTTGATGTAACTAAGTTCTTTGTTACCGATCTCCCAAATGGGTGTACCCCATGGGAGGTGGCTGATTTCTTGGGTTATTTTGGGAAGGTAGTGGGGGTATACATTGCTAGGAAAAGGGATAAGCAGGGCAATAGATTTGGATTTATTTCCTTTAGCTGGGTTAAAGATGTGGAGGAGCTAGAACGTAGAATTAGTGGAGTGAAGATGGGTAACTTCAGGCTTAGGGTGAATGTGGCTAAAATTGCTGTCGAAAATCAAGGGTTCATAGAGCAGTTCATTCATGCATCCAAGAAGACGGAACATCAAGACAAGTTGAGGAGGAACACTGAAACTCAGCTGGAGAGACAAGTTCAGCAACCGGTCCAAGAAAGCAACAGGAAACTGCCACTCAAAGAGATGGATGGTCGTTCAGGGATATGGTAGAGGGCATTCAGAGACCGGCGGTCGACTTCGGTAGCCAGGAGGTTGTGATGGAGGTAGATGAAGACATTAGAGCCTTCTCTGAGCTGTATTGGAGAGCACTAGTAGGGAAGGCCATAGGTATCAGCACCATGTAAAAGTTAGACAAAATGCTATCGGAGAACGGGTGGACGGGGTTGGAGATTCATTACTTAGGAGGTCTTTCTCTCCTTATGAGTTTCCATGATACAAGTGAGGCTTCAAGATTCGTTCTCAATGCCGAGCTGTGGAGTAAGTGGTTCGAGTGTCTGGATGTTTGGGAAGGCCAGGTGTTCCCATACAAGAGGGTGGCATGGATGAAAATATACGGAGTTCCATTACATGTGGCAGAAAACAGTGTGTTTAACAATATAGCAGCCAAGTTTGGGAAGGTTATCCACCTGGCTCAGTTAAACCAGGAAGATGGTGACCTCTCAGTGGTATGTGTGAGAGTGCTGGTAGGAGACGGAGAGAGGATCAACAAGAGGATTAAGCTCAAATGGAAGGATCGGTTGTTTGTGGTATGGATAATAGAAGAACTGGGAGATTGGGAACCGGAGTGCGTAGGGGTGGTGGTCGGACCGGAAAACGGATCATCGCCGGAAGTTGAAACTCAGGCGGTGGAAGAAGAGGTGACCGTTGAAGAGGAACCGGTAATGGATCAGAACCAGGTTGATGATATGTCGCTTTCAGAGGATAAAACAAATACTCAGGAGACCGAGGCAATTAATGTGTCTGATGGAGGAAATGTCGTTATTCAGCCTGATGATCTGAAGGGCAGGAAAGTTGTCGTATTCTTGTCAGGGGAAAGTCAACGGAGGAGAGGGAAGAGGCCTAAGAAGGTGGGAAACAAAAATAAACAAACTGGTGGGTATAGTCCAAAAAGCCCAAATGAAGAGACCAGGCCCAACAAAAGAAGCAGGCTGGATCTGGAAGACCAAGTTAGTATGGACCGGTTCATTAGTTTTTTTCATGAGAAACAAAGCCATAATGGGGAAGGATCTGGGAAGACTATAGAAGTTTCAACACCGGGTTTCAGCTCAAGCAAAATTAATAATAGGGAGGTGGAACTTGAACTAGTGGATCCGCCACTGGGTTCTATTGTCGGGATGGAGGATGATAAAGACGTGGAAGGGGAAATGAAGGCTACGATGGTGGTAGGACGGGTTGATGGTACCAACTTGGAGGACTTCGCCGGTTTAATTCGGGAGGGGATTATTGTAGAAGGCAACAATCAGGTGAACCAATGAATTTCTTAAGTTTAAATGTGAGGGGTCTGGGAGGGGAGGATAAGGCGTTATGGATTCGTCGGATAAAAGGTAAATATGGCTGTAACTTTCTTATGATCCAAGAAGCTAAGTTGGAGTCAGTCTCGTGGGTGGAAGGGGCTAAGGTATGGGGGAATAGGAGATTTGAGATGGACTTTGTTGGTTCGATTGGACAATCAGGGCGGTATTCTGTGTATATGGGATCCGAATACACTCGAGCATTTGGGTTCAGTTAAAGATCAGAATTCTATCATTATTCAGGGCAGAATTAAAGGAAGCGGTGAACTACTGAATGTCGTTAACGTGTACGCTCCACAAGAGACTACGGCTAAGAAAGCGTTGTGGGACAAGATAGGGGCAGAGATTGATTCTAGGGCGGGGATGTGGGTTGTTGCAGGAGACTTCAATGCGGTTAGATCCCTAGAGGAGAGGAGGAACTCTAGATTCAATCAGTCCTGTGCCAGGAATTTTAATCAATTCATCTATGAGGCAGGGTTACGAGAGTACAGTCTAAAGGGGCGACAATTTACGTGTGTCAGGGATTATGGTCGGAAGATGAGTAAACTCGATAGGTATTTGGTCTGCTCAACGTTCTTCAACTGTTGGCCTGAGGCTTGTGTCAGGGTGCTTCCGTGCGTTTTATCGGACCATGGTCCTATTATGTTATCTACGTCTTCGGAAAATTTTGGGCATAAGTTGTTCAGAGTCTTTAATTCCTGGTTATCCAAGCCTAGTTTTGAGGTGGCAGTGAGGTCCGTATGTGATGGTTTTACATGTGAAGGGCCCCGGGACCTGCAGTTGATTAAAAAATTTGCTGCCATTCGGTCTAACCTGAAGAATTGGAAAGATGATATGGTCCGGTCGGAAGGTGAGGAGGAACAACTGGTCATGGAGGAGGTGGATAAGCTGGAAGTCCTGTTGTACACTCGTGAGCTATCAGAGGAGGAAGAGTGGTCCTTGGCAGAATGTAAAAAGGTCTTAAAAGAGCTTATGATCCGGAAGAATATGGATTTAAAGAAACGGTCGAGGGTAAGGTGGGCGATAGAGGGTGACGAGAACTCTAAATTCTTTCATGGAATGATTAATAGTAGGAAAGCCAGTAACAGGATTCCAGGATTGAGTATTGGTGGTTCTTGGGTTTCGAAACCGTCACTGGTTAAAAAAGAAGTATTCGGCTTTTTTAGACGAAGATTCAAGGAAGGGTATTCAAATCAACCAAAACTGGAGTGTGCCAACGTTCACATAATTTCTGAGGAGGATAGTCGCAGGTTAGTTGAGAGATTCTCGGATGCGGAAATCAAAGAGGCTATTTTCGGTTGTGGTGACAATAAGGCCCCGGGACCCGACGGTTTCAACTTCCGGTTTATTAAACATTTCTGGCCTGACTTTCAATAAGATTTCAGGAACATTGCCGGCCATTTTTTCGAGCAGGGTTCGATTAGTATTGGTGTTGGTTCCTCTTTCATTACGCTCGTGCCAAAGATCAAAGATCCAGTAGACTTGAATGGTTATCGGCCAATCAATCTTCTTGGGGTTATCAGTAAGTTTATTTCAAAGCTGCTTGGAAATAGACTTAAAGGGGTGGTGGGTTCAGTGGTGTCACATACCCAGTCAGCATTTGTCAAAGGTAAATTTATTTTGGATGGGCCTCTCGTTATCAATGAGCTTCTCACTTGGTGTCACAAGACAAAGAAAAAGGCGTGTTTCCTCAAAATAGATTTCGAGAAGGCATATGACAATGTCAATTGGGAATTTGCGCTCAATGTCATGGCGCAAATGGGTTTCCCCAATCGTTGGTGCGTATGGGTATTGGGAATCTTGAAATCGGCAAGATCGTCCGTGTTAGTGAATGGGTCTCCTACATTCGAGTTTTAATGCGAGAAAGGGATGAGACAAGGAGATCCTATCTCACCTTTTCTCTTTATTATCGTGATGGAGGCTCTTTCCTACATGCTTGTCAAAGCTAGAGAGGTGGGGGTGATAAATGGGATCAGTACTCCAAACAATGGTCCTGTTTTGTCGCATCTGTTGTATGCAGATGACGCGATCATTATGGGGGATTGGTCTCAATTTAATATCAAGAACGTGGTGAGAATCCTTAGATGCTTCCATATATGTTCCGGATTGAAGATCAATATTAATAAATCATATATTTATGGAGTTGGGGTGGATAAGGTCGAGGTAGATGCTTTGGCGGCATCGATAGGCTGTAAGGCAGGGGAGACGCCTTTCGCATATTTGGGCGTGACGGTTGGGGCCAACATGAATCGCATTTCCAACTGGAAACCTATCTATGATGTTTTTCAGGCCCGGTTGACCAGATGGAAGGCGTCATGCTTATGTATTGGAGGAAGAATCACCCTCATTAAGTCAGTTATGGAAAGCTTGCCGGTGTACTTTATGTCCATATATAAGGCCCCGTGCAAAGTTATCTCGGACCTTAAGGCGTTGATAAAGCGGTTTTTATGGGGTGGGTATGCGGAGGGAAGAAAAGTCCATTGGGTGGGATGGGATCGTGTGGCAATCCCTGTTAAACTCGGTGGTTTGGGCCTGTCCAGGTTAACAGCGATCAACAAGGCTCTGTTAGCTAAATGGGGTTGGAGGTACAAAACGGACCATGACGCAATCTGGAAGAAAGTGGTGGAAAGTTTACATTTTAGCAGGAAGAATTGGGATTTTCTACCGAAAAAGAAAATGTTAAATGGTACGTGGTGTAACATTGTGAAGATCCTCGCTAGCACTTTGATTTCGGGCATTCCATTGTACAAGTTTATCAAAGGAAAGGTTGGAAATGAGGAATCTATACGGCTCTGGTTAGACCCTTGGTTGTCCGATTTGCCGCTGAAACAAGAGTTTCCTGCTCTATTTGCATTGGAGCGGACTCGTAGGTGCAGCGTTGCGGACCGTTTTTACAGTGCGGGTGACATGGTCGTATATTCAAGGAGATGGACCAGAAATCCTGCTTCAGTTCAGGAGCTGGCTGAGCTGCAGCTGTTGTCTGCCAGGCTACAGCAGGTGCAGTTGTCGAATGTTAGGGACGGTTGGATTTGGATAGGGGCTCCGGGTAATCAGTTTTCAGTGAGGGAGGTTAGGAACACTCTAAGCGATGCAGCGGATATTGGGAATAGGTTTGTTATGAGGTGGTGTCGGTGGGTGCCGAAGAAATGTAATGTGCTTGCTTGGAGGGCCGAGATAAGGCGGATTCCTACGGGTGTAGCTCTGAGGCAGAGGAATATATTGGTGGAGGATGCTTCATGCACTCTTTGTGGTGAAGGTGAGGAGTCAGCAGACCACATCTTTACCGCTTGTCTATTTGCGTCTGTGTTGTGGCAACATATCGGGTCTTGGAGTGGCTCATCCCCGATATACGCTTTTTCATTTCAAGACCTTTTGGAGTTCCACAAATTTTTGGGGCTGCAAGGTATTCACAGGGAGGTTTTGCACGGGTTGATCATTATTGGTATGTGGAGCCTATGGAGAGCTAGGAACGGCTTGAAATTCAATGATAAAGCGGCGCGTTTGGAAGATATCATTGGGGAGGTGAAGTCGGTGGGATTCCTTTGGGTTAGGAATAGATCCAAATGTAAAGATTTGAGTTGGTCGAATTGGTGTAACTTTTCTTTGATGTAGTTGGTTTGTGGTCGGCCCCGTCTTGGGGCCGGGCCGTGTTTTAATGAAGTTTATCTTTCAAAAAAAAAGTTATTTGATCATGTAATATCTATCTATACATAAAATAAACCAAAGCCATTTTAATGACATGACACTCAAAGAGACATTCTTTTCCTTGAGTGTGACATGTGTCATCCCATGTGGCATTGAGATATTTTAGGAAAAAAATAATTTAAAAACAAAATTAGATTTTTCACCCTCATGTTTCCTCCCATAATTTTTAAACGTTAATATCTTTAATATACGAGATTTTTTAAAGAAAAAAAATTACACCAAATTAACGAGCGTTTTATTATCTTTCCAACGAGTACCATAGTGCTATATAAAAAACGAAGAAATTTTTTTGTGGGGTTTTGTTCATACAGGAAAAAAACACAAAGTGTTCAGGTAAATCATTAATCATGTATAGACAAGTCACTAATTATGTTTAAATCAGTAAATATGAATTTTTTTTTCAACCAGAGCCGAATAGGTTAATAGAGTTATACGTCGTTTTAAGTTAGGTATCAATATTAGTATGTTAGAGTTGTACATTTGTTTAGTCTTTAGGATAGGTGTTAATATTAGAGTTACATTAAAGTTCTACACTCTTTTAGGTTAGGTGTTAGCATTGGAGTTGTACATTGTTAATTTATTTTACGTTAGATATTAATATTAGAGTTATACATCAGTCTATTTCATATGTAAAATTGATATATCATATTAAATTTCTCAACCCCGCTCCCGGGGTATAATCTAGTTTATATAAATAATCAACTAATCACCCACGTAACTTCTTATATTCCAAAGAGTAAATTGCCAAAATGGCCCCTCAGGTTTGACCCAAAATGCTTGTTTGGTCACAAAATTAATTTTTGTGCCAAAAGCACCCCTCACAGATCGAAAATTGCCTAAATGACCCATATTTAACAGAGTTTCCGACGAAGAAGAAAAACTCAGTTAAGTCTGAGGGGTACTTTTGTCCTTTCATGTTATAACGTTTTAAAACCCCATTTTAAACCCATCTTCTTTATCTTCTTAATCAGAGCATCGTCTTCTTCTTCCCATTGCATCCATCATCCTTCGAGCATCATAACAAACCTAATTCCCAAATCATACAAACCCTAATTCCCAAATCATACAAACCCTAAAGAAACCCCAAATCATACAAACCCAATAATCGATTAACTAACCTAGACGATGGTATTCTGCAAATGTGGAGCTCCTACTATCATACGTGTGTCTTCCACCTCTGCAAACCCTGGTAGACGGTTTTTCTACTGCAACAAGAAGGGGAGGAGCTGTGGTTTCGTTTGTTGGGCCGAACTACCCTTGGGTCAGATTCCTAGTACTATCAATGATAGTGAAGAGAATGAAAAACTGAGACTAAACAACACAGCCCTGCAGACCTTGGTTGGGACACTCAAATCCAAAAACAAGAAGCTGAAAACTTATCTATGGATGACTTGGTTTGTAACCATCATGTATTTTATCATGTTTTAGTTCAATGTAGGTTGTTTTGTAATGATAAAAACTCAATGTATAGTGTTTCTTATTGTAATGATCAGTTATTGTTGAAGTTGTAATGTATGTTTGCAAATGTTCAATTTATGTTGTTTTGTAATGATAAGGTTTGTAATGATCAAGAACAATGTATGTAATGAAAAGACTGAAAAGGTTTGTAATGATCAAGAACAATGTTATGACCAAACAGAAACATACCAAAGCATACAAAACAAAGTTCATAGTTAAAGTAGTTAGTACATAAGCATGATAGTAGGATACAAAACAAAGTTCATACTTAAAGTAGTCTAGTGCATACATGAAATAGATAAGCCTAAGTCAGGAAACATAGGGATCATGGTACCAACAAGCCTACTTCCAACGACAATCATCATCCGAACAGTAGTCCGAATCTGTTCCATGCTCTCCTTCATAGGGATCATGGTACCAATCATCCTCATCTGGGCTGTCATAATTCCAGGCATTCTTTAACACCTCTGGTTCATAGTCTTTACATGGGTCAAGCTCCTCTTCTTCAACCAGTTCTTGAACTGCCTTCCCTTTAGCCTTTTCATCAACCTTTGTAAGATCATGGTACCAATCATACTCATCTGGGCTGTCATAATTCCGGGCATTCTTTAACACCTCTGGGTCATAGTCTCTACATGGGTCAAGTTCCTCTTCTTCTTGAACTGCCTTCCCTTTAGCCTTTTCATCAACCTTTGTAAGCTGTTTAAAATTATCTTCAACCAACTCTTGAACCACCTTTTCATCATCCTTTGTATCATGCTCTTCATCAACAACTTCAGGCTCTTCAACCGGTTCTTGAACTACAGGTAATGCAAGAGCAACTTGCCTAAACATTTTTGGAATTTAGAGATGAAATATGAAGTTGAATTGTATGAATGTTTTGCAATATTGGGTCTTTTAAATCAGCTGAACAATTAACTCATCCATCTACCTGAAATCTACCCACTGACCCCATAAATAAACTTCATTGAATGCAACTACCACACAAGTGTTATACTGTCAGAATGGTACATAAAATCCTACATTCGACTGCCAAAATGATACATTATGTTTGGTCCAAACTGCCAAAATGGTCCCTTATGTTTGGTCAAAACTACCAAAATGATACATCAGACTGCCAAAATGGTACTTAAAATGCAACATTATACTGCCAAAATGGTACATAAAATGCTACATTAAACTGCCAAAATGGTCATAAAACTATAGTAAAGTTAACCAATACAAACCAAAAGAAACCCCAAAATGCTACATTAAACTGCCAAAATGGTCGTTAAACTGCCAAGTAGTCAAAATACATACCATAACCCATACCATATCAGTCAAAATAGAAAAACACCAAAATGACAAGTTTTAATACATAAAGTGGCATAACTAAACTGAAAACTACATAACTTGTGAACCCCCAGCTTGTGAACCCCCAGCAGCTTGTGAATCCCCAGCCTGTGAACCCCCAGCAGCTTTCTTGCAGGTCCTTTTGTTATGTCCTGGTTGCTTGCAAATCTTGCATTTGATTGGATTACCCTTCTTTGGCAATTTGGTACCCTTTTCAATAGCTTTTGACAACTTTGCAACCTCATCCTTTTCAAAAGCAAACTTTCTCTTCTTTTTAGGTCTTCCAACAGGCTTGTGGTATTTAGGAGCTATGAGGGTGGTGGGACAGTTAAAATGTTCCCACATGTCAGGTCCATTTAGTGGTTCAATGGTATGATCATACACCTTCTTCCATGGATCAACCCAGTAAGCTTTGTGAACATATTTCTCAGGAACTCCATCATCCAATCCATGAAGTGCCATATTCCATATACAAGCTACAACATGCCTACATGGCATTCCAGTCAACTGCCACCTCCTACAAGCACAACTCCTTTCATTCATATTAACAGCCCTTGTCTCATTCTCTGGACCACTCACCTGATAAACACATTGTATCATATTAACACATTGTATCATCTAGCAAATAAACATAACATAACATTCTATACTTACTTGATACTTTCCAGGGCCACACCAAATGACAGAATACTGGCTAGCATCATTTTTTATCTTCTCAAACAGGTCTGTGGCTCTTGGTGTTAAAGAGCCTGATGATTTTGAAATCATCAACCTCTTCATACAGTACTCCCTTACAAATTCTAGACAGGTGATAATGGGTTTATCCTTGCCTAGGACCAACTACCTGTTGAACACCTCACATAGGTTGTTCAACAGGATATCACTCTTTGGCCTCTCTGAAACATAAACAAGCATTGTTACAATTAAATGTTGTCAAATGCATTCAATGAAAAGAAACATAAACAACTATTGTTACCATTAAAAAAAGCTCTGCACTAGTGTTTGACTGGAATACCCTTCAAGTATTCATACATTGCCTTGTCTTCTTTCAGGATTGCATCCATCATCCTTTCATGTTTAATAGGTGTGGTTGCACTAGCTGCATTCCACAACAAGTTTTTGTAGATATCACCCATCCACCTAGGCTTCATATTTTCATATATATGTCGCAGACAAAATCTATGCTCAGCACTAGGATACACCTTTTCAACTACAGGAATGAGACCTTGCAATTACAATTAGATCACTTAGCATACAGAAAACTTAGCTACATTACATACCTTTTGTCGATCACTGATGAATGTGAAGTTGCTGTTTGATGCCAAATCCAAATCATCTCCTAATAACTCTAGAAACCATGTCCAACTTGCTGTTGTTTCTGCCTCAACCACAGCATATGCCACTGGGTATATCCCATTGTTGGCATCAACAGATACTGCAGTTAAGATCTGTCCTGGAAAAGGGCCTTTTAAGAAACAACCATCAAGCCCTAGTATGTCTCTCAAACCAGCTTTAAAACCATGTTTTAATGGCCCTAGGCAGACATAGATTCTCCTTAATTGCCTTGTGGGGCTGCTAGGGTTAGGTTCACTCTCAACATCAATCTTAACAGTAGTACCTGGGTTAGCTCTCATCAACTCAACACCATAATCCCTTAGTTGTCCATATTGGGCACTGTAATCACCATTAAGCTTAGCAGTTGCTATTGCCTTAGCCCTGAAGATCTGATTACCTGTTACCTGAATTTGGTATTTGTTCACCATGATTTCTTGGAGTGATTTTATCCTAATTTCTGGATTTGTTCGAAGAATATTCTCAATCTTTCTTGCAAACCAACTTACTGTGCACAAATGAACATCCCTTGTTTGGATGCATTCATGCTTCTTGTGAAGTGTGACAATAATCCATGTGCCCTTTTGTTTCAGATTTGAGGCATGCAACACCCAAGGACATGTGGGTTCTTCCTTACTTTTAGAAGTTTGTCCCCCTTTATCTTCAAGTACCACCAATTCTTTACAAGTCTGGGCCCCACCATCTGTATCCTTCCTTTTACCACTTGACCTAGTCTTTACACCACTTGAATTTACCACTTTGTCCTTCTGCTTTGACCTAGTCTTTACACCACTTGAATTTCCCACATTATCCCCTTGTGCCACAGGTTTTACACTCCTAGGATTCAGACCATTACAACACACCCTAAATCTCCTTCCTTCATTTCTTACTATATGCAGCTGCCTCCTAGTCTTTATTGCATAATCCTTCACCATATTATTAATGGTTTTTTTATCAGGAAAACATTGTCCAAGTGAGAATGGACAATCTGGACTCCCTTCTGAACCAAAAGCTTTTCTTTCCCTCATTTTTCTCCTACAAGCCCTATTAGCTCTCTGCAAAGTGTTGCTCTCTTCTTCATCACTGAAACTATCAAAATTATCTAAGTCTATGTCAATGTCTTCCTCAAGTGGGTCAACATTTTCATCATCACTAGCATTAAAGTCAACAGCAACCTTATATTCATCCATGTTAACTTCAGTATCATCATCTGCATTGTCCTGATCAACTATGAAGTCTCTATCCTCCCCATCATGACCCTCATTATTATCCTCACCACTACCCTCATCACTACCCTCATCACTACCCTCATCACCAGGAAAATAATCACCATCATCTGGATCAGGGTTTACATGAGTACCATGTTTCCCCTTGTTCTTCCTAATGGCCACAAGTCTTCTACCACATTCTTGAAGTATATAAGAACCACTACTATCACTGCCCTCACCACCCTCATCACCCTCACCACCCTCATCACCCTCATCCCTACCATCATCAACACCCTGATCATCTTCCTGATAAAACTTTGCCTCGTTTATGACACATGTTTCAGTAGGATCAGGCTGTGTTGCCTGGGTTATGACACCTAAATCACTAGGATTAGGCTGTGTTAGATTACTTGAATTGGAAGAGGTTAGAATAGGTTGAACATAAATTTCTATCATCCTATGTTTTACAACAGCTGTCAACATTCTATTATAATCAGTTTCATCGTTCAATGGTCTTAACCCAAAGTCTAAATCCTCACCTGGAACTTTAAAATAATACCTAAAAATGGAAATATCCTCTTCTGAATAACAAAGTTCTAATACCATATCATTCAGCATTGTAGAAACATTACCATCAACATAATCAATATATGCCAGTTTACCTCCCACATATATACTATCTGGAAAATCAGTCAGCTCACCACCATAATGCAATTCCACTGAAAAAAACTGATGATTTTCACCTGAAAACAAAAAAAAATATTCTTGATCATGTTGAGCAGAGGTGATCGTGTGGAGACAACAACGATCATGACAAAGCAACAATAAGCAACAATAACTTACGGTATTCAAGCAGAGGATTGAAATCAGCACCCTTGTCTCGAAACCTCCACATTATTGAGCAGAGATGAAGACGAAGAATGTGGAAGACGAGGAAGAAACAAACGACGAAGAAGAAGAAGTTGATAGTTAGGGTTTTTTACTGGATTAAAATGACTAATAAGGGTAAGAAAAGGGGTTTTTAAACGTTTGAACATGAAAGGACGAAAATGCCCCTCAGACTTAACTGAGTTTTTCTTCTTCGTTAGAAACTCTGTTAAATTGTAACACCCCAACCGATGGCGGAAACATCGGGATGTCACGTATTGATGATTGTTCAGTAGCTCATGGTGAATAATAAATTTCATTAAATGATTTAAATAAATTACATACAATTGTTCTAAGAATTTGTACATCTCAAAATGAAAAATACTAGCTACACATCTTCAAGCATTAACTCAAATCTTCAAGCAAGTATAACCTGAAACATGTTAAGTTTGAAAATATTTTGGGTCAACATAAGTTGGTGAGAATTACATAGGTTTTGATAATTGAATAAAACTTGTACAATTCAAGTGTCATGGCAAGTCTAGTCCATATGTGAAAACATACTAGAAGTAAATCGAGTGCATAATCAACCCTTGTGACTGTTATAATGTGGTACATCCCATACGCTCATGGTTCACTCGAATATGTTATGCGATAACAATCACCCACGCTACCTTTGTAGGAGGCACGTATCCGGGTGGGATTGTCAGTCCAATAGATCTATCATTGTATACCGTCGGCTGATCAATGTTAATGATTATGCTGGAATTGTGTTTACCCTAGTCATGTTTAAGACATAATGCAACATAGAAAAACACATAGACACTTTGATAATTGAATTGCATATAGAATGTTGTAACATGTTTCACCCCAAAAATGGTGATAAATAGAAAAGGGGCTATGTAAAACTCACCTTATTGTTAAAATGGAGACCCTTGTTATATACGTAAATGTGGCTTGTGTGTATCCAAATATCACCCTATTTCAAGGTAATAAATAAGTGTTGGGGAAAACTTAATAAGTCTAAGTTTTCTAGTCTAAAATGTGCTAGGGTTCTTAATTTGGGGATGACAATTGATTTATGATTTAATTTGAATAATTGTTAATAATTTTAATAAATAAAGAAATAATTAATAAAAATATTTCTGACCAATATTAACTAGAAATAGTTGAATTATAATGTAATAAACGTGAAAATAATTTTTATAAATCTATTTTCTTAATAAATGAATATTTATATATTAATACTTATTTGACAAAATATAGACTTAACATTTAAAAAATATTAAAATTTATAAATTTCAAATCAAAAATTTATATTTCTGATCTAAATGATTAATAATAATTTATGTGAAATTTTGATGTAAAAATAATGAAAAATGAATTTATTATGATTTATTTATGATTAAAATAACAAAAATCGATTAAAAATATTAAATAAATGATTTTTCTGAAATAAAATTTATTTCATAAATGTTTATTGATTTATAAACTTAGAATAATTTTTGTGGAATTTTATAAAGTCGTTTTGATATTTTTATGGAATTTTATAATTATAATGAATAAATTTGAAATATTTATTATATATAATAAATAAATGATTTTTGAAAAAACTAAAAATTGTATGATAAACTTTATTATTAGAATATCATGAAATAATTTTTATAGAATTTATAAAGTAGATTTAGTATTTTAAAAACCATTTTAAAAGTTTATGACAAAAATTACAAAAATAAAGAGTTTAAAAAAAAAGGTTTGTAGGTGCTAGGAATCGAACCCAGACATTAGGCCGGCCCAAACACGCTTACTCGTGTGTTTTACCAACTGATCTGAGGATCAGTTGCGTTTGATGTTGATTTGTTTTAAATAAAAACCAATACAGTTTCACCTCTTCTTCCCCAATATAATAACTATGAACCCTAACTGTCAATTAACCCACAATTCGTTATGATTAAACTTAACGAATATGGGGCTATTGGTTGAAAACAGATAACATTCATAACCCACGATTTAAAAGCTACTTACAGATCGCAAAAATGATTCAAGATGCGAGTCAACGCAGAAGTCAATTTCCCGTGAATACGCATGAATGAATGATTGATAGAGAATTGTGAGAGTTGGTTAGTGATTTGCGGCCCTCACTGATCACGTTAGAATCCTTAATTTATAGGGTCATGCTTGTTTTGGAAGGTCTTAATCGTTGACCATAATTGGTCAAAACCCAGTTTTAAAACACTCAATAAGGAGCCACAATCATGGTAACGAATTGAATGGGAGCACAAAGAAAGACTCGGTCAAATCTGTGCATTTAACATTGATTGGGGTTTCCAAATAAAACTTCAATTATGTGGTCAAAGAAGTTGGTTGACTGAAAATTAAAACATGGTGGTGGTTGTCTGGTTCGAATAAGTTTAGCAGGGAAAGGAGGATTTTGGTTTGGGACTAAACAAAAGCTTTAAAAGGTGATGGAGTCTAGTTTTTACAACAAACACCTAGATAGTGTAGTGGTTGGTGTTGTGTGTGATAAGGAGGTTGGACCGGCTTGGACTCGGATTCGAGTCCCGGCTCCAACAAATTTTTTTTTTTAACATTCTAAAGATAAAATCTGATTTATTATTATTATTATTATTATTATTAGAAGTATAAAGTGGTTAAAATGTCTATATATTGTTTGGAAATCATATAAGAATGGTACCAGAAAGAGTATACGATGGGTAAAATGGTGATTTTATTAACTCAAAATTTGGGGAAAAAATTCGCGATGTTACATAAATATGGGTCATTTAGGCAATTTTCGATCTGTGAGAGGTGTTTTTGGCAAAAAAAAAATAATAATTTTATGACCAAACAAGTATTTTGGACCAAACCTGATGGGTCATTTTGGTAATTTACTCTATTCCAAATCACGTAGATTGTACCCGTCATTTTATAGTAGTATATTCTTTGTGCCGTATACTGCATCCATGATGTTTGTTTATAACATATTATTTTATTAAATAATATAACAATGATTGAAAAACAATTTTTTTTGGGTTCTAGGATTCATACACCATGTGATATCATATTTGGGGGATATGACATCATATTCTGAGTATGTGGCAGCTTCCTGTTGGTCTGTGATGTGGGCCAGGGTGTATGAATCCTAATTATATGGTGTATGGTTTCTAAATACCTTTTTTTAATGACTTGGTTTATGACTCAACATATACTTCCATTGGAGTTTGCATTATCATTTCCCTTTCCTTGTTTCAACAAGGATGAGACGACTAATGATCAATCATAGTTGTTTTCAAATTAACCATATTAATATTACATATTCACGGTAGATTAGACTTTTGAACTTTACATGTAAACAATGATTCAATGAAACATAATGGATAATGCTTTAATTTTTTTTTAACGATCAACGAATTCATATATATATATATATATATATATATATATATATATATATATATATATATATATAGAGGTAAAGTATATGGAGGAAACCCTTCTTATTTGGTAAACTCTGGAAACTCTGACTTCCCAACATTTTTTTTTTTTGAAAAAAAATAGGGTATGTAATATACATTTTTTTAAGCATTTCGGGCCAAAAAAATCGAAAAAGCGCCAAACGGTTTTTTTTAAAAAAATAAAAAAACGTCTACTGTTTACATATAGTTAACACATTGTTAACACCTGTTATTAGCGCTTAACATGTGTTAGTCAAAATTTTATTTTTTATTTTTAAAAAAAAGTACTCAGCACTTTTTTAATTTTTTTGGCCCAAAATGCTTAAAATCATGTATATTACTTGCCCTATTTTTTTCAAAAAAAAAAAAAATATTGGGAAGTCAGAGTTTCCAGAGTTTACCAAATAAAGAGGGTTTTCTCTATAACCATTCCCTATATATATATATATATATATATATATATATATATATATAAAGGCTTACCAAAACGGTGACAAAGATACACCAATTCAGCAAAGCAGCAATAAATATGATTTATTTTTATATCAACGCCCTCTTTTTCTTTTAGACCATGTGTAGTGAGGGGCTTTATTTATAAAGCCACCCTTTCTGATTGGTCCACGTGACAGCTGAGTCAGAATGGAGAGAGAAAGTGAAAAAGGGGTGTAGTGGTAGGGTTTTATTTATAAAGCCCCTTGTTTCTGATTGATTGTTTATTTTATTATTTTTTTTAATCTTTTAACTTAAAATAATTAAAATAAAAGACAAATGAATATAAAAAATTACAAATAATATTAAAACACACAACTAATATTGATTATATAAAAAAAAATTACAAATAATATTAAAAAACACACAAATAATATATAAAACCACAAATAATATTAATTTTCATCTTCGCTTTCTTCATACTCTTCTTCTTCTTCACCTTCTTCTCATCTTCGCCCTCTTCGTTTCCTCCTGCGTTTGGAATATACCGAATCGACCACGCTTGTTGGACCAAATCCGCCGTTAACGCGTCATGTGCTTCATGGTCATGAAGTTCATGTGCGTTGAGTATTCTTTGTTCCATATTAGCTTGCGGTAAATCCTGAACGGCTTCCGGTACATAATTTTGGCATATCGCTTTACCTTCATCTTCTAATATCATATTATGCATGATTATACATGCATACATAGCATCTCGCAGCTTGTCTATGGTCCATGCACGGGCAGGATTTCTTATGTAATGCCAACGCTGTTGAAGAACCCCAAAACATCTCTCTATGTCCTTTCGCGCCGCCTCTTGAACCTTTTTAAAGTGTGCCCTTTTTTCATCGTACGGGTTACTGAACGTCTTAACGATAATGTTATACCTCGGATATATTCCGTCAGCCAAATAGTATCCGTGTGAGTAGTAGTTTTCGTTAGCATAAAAACACACCTTCTCTACCCTGCCAGAAATGAAATCCTCAATAATAGGCGACTGCTCAAAAACGTTTAAGTCGTTGCATGACCCCGCAACACCAAAATAGGCCGACCAAACCCAAAGATCGACTGAAGCCACCGCTTGAAGAATAATCGATGGTCCTTTTTGGTCACCACGTGTGTGTTGACCTCGCCAAGCGGTTGGACAATTATACCACCGCTAGTGATGACAATCAATGCTACCCATCATTCCTGGTAACCCATTTCATTCGTATGCACCTCGTAAATTTTTTGTAAGTCGTACCAAGTGGGCCTTCTAAGATACCGGGCTCCGTACAACTTTATTATTCCTAAAAAAATAAATACAAAAATATATAAAAAATTGATCTAACTATATACAAAAATATATAAAAAGGTAAATGAATTTGCTTTAAAAAAAGTGATGTACCTTGGCAAAAATACTCCAAAGAATCGCGTGTTGTTTTCTCAGCCATTTTTAAATACTCGTCGTTGATATCCGTCGTGTTGTCGTATGCGAGTATACGCAGTGCCGATGTACACTTTTGAATAGACGTGAATCCCATCAACCCCCTAGCATTCGATTTTTGTTTAAAGTAAGGAAACACGTTTTCCAAATCTCCGGATATACGTAGAAATAAACGTTTGCTCATCCGAAACGACGCCTAAACGTCTTTCGTCGGGGTAAGTCGGGTTTTCATCAAAGTAATCCTTCATCAATCGAGCATTTGCCGATACATGATCTCGTTCGTAATACCGTCTAGTTTGTTTTGGACGTGTAGGCGTACTAGTTTCTTCCATATACCTCAACGCAAGCCCAAGCGCACTCGTAACCGCATCTTGATCCAACTCTTCGTCTGTCGAATCACCCTCGTCGCCTAGAAACTCTTTGTAATATTCTCTCGCAACGGATGATGACGCGGGGGAACCCATTTTTTTTTAAAATATTGGTAATATGTGTTTTGTGTTTTGTGTTTGAATATGTGTTTTTTGTGTTTATATATTTGTGTGTTGTGTGTATATATAAAAACCAAAAAAAATAGCCGTTCAAAGAAAAGGTCATATGACCGTTAATGTGTTGCCTCCCTCCACGTGTCACATTTTAATTGGATAATACAACTTTGAACAAGCGTTATTTATATAACGCCATCGGTTTTTTTGGTCTATAGCGCCCCCCGTAGTAATGTGGGGGACGCTATTTTTCAATTTTTGGCAAAAGTTACGCCCCACTACGGTGGGTCTTATATTATCCTATTGAAATTTTTTTCAATTATTGTTCATATAGATTAAAAAAGCTATCAATGCGGTACTTTAAAAAATAATATACAGGTTGAATCATTTCTCAAACTTTAAAGGTTCTCAAGTAAATTAGACTATGGGGTGTGACACCCTTCCCTCTTTCCTCTCCTTTGTCCACATCATCGCCACCTCATTTTCCCTCTTCCCCTCCTCCAAACTAGGGAAATGATTCCCCCTCCTTCCTCCTTCCCTTTTCTTTTTTATAATATTTTTTAAATAGATTAATAATATATATATATATAATATTAATTGGTAGAAAATGACAAAATGAAATTATTGGAAAATGGAATCAATGATCGGTGAGGTCGGGGAAAATCCACGAGTGTACCGAACGGGGAGGGGGGTCTTCCCCGAGGGGGAAGCCCTCCATGTCATTACCCCGATGGTGAAACTCATCCCACACCCCATAGTCTTATTACTCTTGCTAATCCATACCCTTAATTTTTTTAGTCTTACACTGTTAAATGTCATCAAACTACCATTCGATGACAAGAAAGCGGTCCTTTGTAATTCACGAGCACATAATTTAACGCATATGCCTGCAAACGACCGTTCAAGATATATCGTTTGAAATTCCAAGGGTGGGGGCATAAAGTAACCCAAACAACTAGTTTGTTCAACATTATACCGTTCAACGTATATATAATTTGTTTTGCTATTCCAGATAGGTTGACTATACTTGCACTCTTTGCTTCTAATGCAGTCGAATGACTGCTTGAGCTTGACTCGAGCTAAAGTAGTCAATCGACAATGATGCTGAATGAGAAGGCAAAGAGAACATCATCGTCGAATGACTGCTTGAGCTTGAATCAAGCTAAAGCATTCATTCGACGATGATGTTGAATTAGAAAACAAAGAGTGCAAATATAATCGACCTATATAGGGGCGTAAATGATGCGCAACGGCTCGAAAGCTACTTGGGATCGGATCGGTAAAAAGCTCGAATGAGTCCGAGGCCAAGCTCGAGCCTGAAACATGACTCGTTTAGTTATCAAGCCCGAGCGCGAACTTTGCATACAAAAACCATTTAGCCTCACGAGCTGAAACAAACTTTATATTATTATTTTAATTAATAACATACCTAATATTTCACATTGACGAGCCGAGCTTTACACGAGCTTTTGCTCGTTAAACCTATCGAAGTGAGCTCGAGCTTTTAAGTTTTACTTTCGAACTAAGCTCGAGCTCAAAATATTAGGCTTAAACCGACCCAGGCTTAATAGTCAGGTTCGGGCTTGACCCGACTTGACTTGTTTACACTCCTAGACATATCTAGAATAGAAAAACAAATGATTGTAATTCATATTCATTTAATTTGACTTTCGATTACCATATCATACCGAATCCACAATTCAATATCTAAACTATGCAATACAAAACACATTCTCTATCATTAAAAAAACATATTATAAAAATACAAACGGTTACAAAAGGACCTACATTTTTATATAACTTTTTACAAGTATAAAAATATGACGATAACTAAAAAATTGGAGGCAGAAGAAGTGTACTTAAACAACGTAGTGGTCCTAGTTCTGAAATGCCTGCGGCTTTTGTCTCTTCCACTGTTCCCATCCTCACTACAAAAGTACAAACACACACACACATCATTCGTTAAAACAGTACAGAAAGAGGTGGATTTCTGCCATCATTACTTACAGGATATCTATCTATCTTCTCCATCCTCACTACAAAAGTACAAACCCATTCATCATTACCCTTCTGACTATTTAATCTCCTCGATACCCGTTCACTTACTAAATATATACACACACATAACATTTACATGTATATTATGTGTCTCATACACTCATCACTTCAATATTGTATCCTTTGGGTCTTCCCCAATTCGTTTTCTTCTTAGATTTTTACTTTTTACTGTAAATCTTACATTCTAAAACTTTCTTTCTTTGGCTTTTTTTTTTAGATGCGGCGAGGTTTAAGGTTTAAGGTTTAAGGTTTTTCGTCTGTTTTTATTAATCAACCGCGCTTCTTTTCTAATCATAACCATTTTCAACAATCTTTTTTAAACATTTTAAAACATTTTGATGAGTTTGGGTGTCAACTAAATCCTTGAAATCCAAAAATGTCATCTTGTTTAACAAGAGCTTGTGGGTTTGATCTTGAACATATTGTTAAATGGCAACCATACAGTAACTCAAACTCATCCTCTCCATCTTCAACCTTATCAGATTCGGGTAATTCCCCGGTTTTAATATCGAATCAAAAACCGCGAACACCACGAAAACGACCCAATCAAACTTACAATGAAGCTGCTGCTTTGCTTTCCATTGCCTCACCCAATATTTTCAAAATCAAACACTTAACCAAACGAACCACTAATAATATTCCCAAATTCACCAACCATTATTATTCCAATTGTTTCAATCAGCCACCAGAATTGATTTTTTTAAATTCCCAGGTTATTAAAAAGCCCTGTTTTTTAAATGATTTAAAGGTCAATAGTTTATGTCGAAATGCAGGGGAATTGGAACAGAGTAACGAATATTTTGATGATTTAGATACGGAATCGATTCTTAATGATGAAATTGAAGAGGGGATTGATAGTATAATGGGGGAATGTACACCAATTTCAGAGAATTATGAATCAAACGACGTCGTTTTATCGGAATTTAACAGTTGTTATAATAAATATAAATATCCAATAGGGTTAGGGTTTGGTGTTAGGAACGGAGTGAGGGCATTGAAGAATGCTGATGATTGGAATTGGTGGAAGTTTCCGATGGTTGATGTGGTGAATGTGAAATGTGAAAAATCTTCGGTCGGTAAGAAGAAGAAGAAAATAGGGGAATTAGAACTCCGGAGACGGTTATTTTTGAAATTGGATTATGATGGCGTTTTGAATGATTGGGCGGGAAAAGGGTTGCCCGTGCCGGAGGACATTTCGCATTCCTCGTCCCCGGGAGGTGATATTCATGTAAGTTCGGTATTGTTTTTTAGAACAGCTAACTCCTACGCTATTTAAATTTAGGTTTCAAACTATTCGTTTTATCCGTCAAAAGACGTGAAAAACGTTGTTTTTCATCGTTTTGGTACTACTAGGCTAAAGGCATTTTTCGAATTTTTTTCGTTAATGTAGCCTAGTAAATAACAAATATTACAAAATACTTCTTTTGTTCAAGCTAGGGTTTCACTTTATGTAATATCAAATATATTTATTTGAAGCACTTTTCAAATCTAAGTGTAGTGTTAAAAAGTAAATTTGGTTATCATCCAAACACGACCCAAGTCACTTTTGACAAGAATTAACAATTATGGTTTAAAGTAACATTTTTAATGTAACAAATAAAAATAATGTTTTACAAAATATATTTAATGTATTAAATTCGAAATAGTCAAAAAAAGACTAAACATGAACCTTGCTGCCTTGCACATGGAGTTGTTTTGAAATAAAGTATATATAAACAAATAATTATTTTGACATAAATAATATAAAATAAATAAATAAATAAATAATATAATACATAATTGTTTGTATTTTTTTGGAATAAACGTTACTCTTTGTCATTTCCTTGCGAAATTGTCGGTATATCCAACCAAAACCCTTGTACTAATTCTAAGCTAGCATCATCATTAATTGGAACGTTTGGTTGGGTTTATAATTTAAAAATAATTTTATATGAAACATATATAAAATCTTTGAACTAATAAGTTGTTTAGGGTTAAGAAAATGTTATATATAATTTTATAAAATGAATAAGGTTAAAACTTTTCTAATGATTGAGTATATCCTTAAAATTTGTCTTTTTGTTAATCATAAATAAATTATTTTTTTTCAGTGACACAATCCAAATATCAAACAAATGTTTAGAATCTAGTTAGTTACATGTGACCAACTTAAAAAACAAGTAGATAATTTTCAAAACTTTATACTGAAATGTGGACCATTATATTCTATACAATATACATTGTATAACTTGTCACATATAGGACCATAGTTCTATACATTTGAAGCTTACATTATTATAATTATAAGTTCATTTAGATTGATGGTGTGCTATATGTTGGGCCTACTGGCAGGCCAAAGCAGCTAACATTGATTTATTCTCTGAAGACGAAGATGGTGGGTGGAAAGAATATAGTGCAACGAAGAAGATCCGTCCAATAAAAAATGCATGTTCTGATAAACGGCCAAGATGCAAGGTTAAGTTTCAACTTCTTCAACTTATACCCAATATACTTCAATAGGCTAATGTTATGTTTATTGTGATTTTCTTAACATTAAATTTTATTTAATGAGTTTGAATTTAGTCTAAACGAGTTTTGGTTAGGTTTCAAGCTAAACTTGTAAATAATTTAGCTGGGTTGATCACTCTAGGTCACGTTGGCGAGTTCATGAGTGGACGAATGTATTTTTTAATAGTTTTTTTTTCATGTTTTATGTTAAAACTTAAGCTACTTCAATGTTTGATTTCAAAATAGAAAAGTGAAAATAGAAATAAGCGTTAGCTAGGTCCTATAGTATAAGCCTTAAGGGCAATTGAATTAAGGAATTTTGTGTTTTAGGTGTAAATTTGTACTTGTAGAGTAGTAAACTAGATGTATAAGAAATGGAAGTTAAAAGGGTTATCTTTAGTATAAGTGTATAACCAACCAAGTCGTGTTTGAGTTGGTGTATTTGACATTATTTTTTGATTCACGTAAAATTTTATAGTTCAACCCATCAATACATAAACAAGACCCTTGTAGCATGTATATTTACAAATCAAATTCGTGATTCACTACGTGAAAATCATGCTTTTCTTTGGTATATTTAACAGCCGTATTTCTAAGTCGGAAATTGTTTTTTATAGAATATCTTTAAAATATCATGGTGACAAAGGTTTAATATGATGCTATCTATATATCTAGTAATAGGGGTGTTCGGAATTCGATTCGAATTCGAAAAATTCGAAATTCGACTTAATTCGATTCGATTATCAAGATTCGAATTCGATTCAATTCGAGTTCAGTTAATCGAATACGAATTGATGATTTTAAATTCGATTCGAAATTCGAATAAAAATAATAACTTTAGAACATTGGGTAATCTATAAATTTGACCTAAGTCATAAATTAGCCCATTACCAAACCCAAGCCTAGCTAAAGCCCATAACTTAAGTCTTAACCTTAAACGAATTTATTCGAATTCGCTTCGAATTTGAGTTTCTAATACGAATTCGCTTCGAATTTGAGTTTCTAATACGAATTCGAATCGAATTTGAATTGAGTTTTTTTTATTAGAATTCGAATCGAATTCGTTAGCTTTTAATCGAATTCGAATCGAATACGAATTCAGTAAAAAAAGTTATTCGAATAATTCAAAAATTCGTCATTTGATTTGTTGAACACCCCATCTAGTGATATATTTTTAAATCATCATCTTACTTATTATATTTGAAGTTATAACTATAAAATAATAACAGGATGATTAAATTTAGGTAAGCTAATGATCATAAATTTTAAACATCTTTGCTTGTTTTCTTAATCATCACACTACCTTCACCTAACTCATTTAATCATTTGTATATTTATAGATATTAAATTAAGGGTTAGGATTAAATCACAGTGAAAGAAAAAATAGTATTAAACGGATTTTGACTTAACTCATTCAAGCGGCATTGGAATCCTCACATCGAACTCTACGATCTTAGTTTTTAATTTTTTTTTTTTTTTTTTGGATATTTAGTTTATAGTTTTTAGAATTTACGTTATATTATTGTGCCTTTTATGTAACATTATGTACTTTTCTTATTTTCATTGTTGTGACATTTTTGCGATTCATTGTGTATTTTTTCTTTAGCATTGTGTTATATTTTCCGGCATTGTGTTATATTTTGTGGCTTATATTTCGTTATCTATTGTATTTTTTTGTATCCTTCTCTTGTGTTTTTTTTATCCTTCTCACCTTTCTCATTTTTATTACAGTGTGTAGGATAACTTGACCCGTTAAATTAATATGTTTTAGTTTTGTCTTTTTTTTTTTTTTTTTTTTTTTGCAGGGAAGATTTGTGAAAAGACCAAATTCTTCAGTTTGCGACGAGGTATCAAATTAACCCGCCATTTTATGTTATCGACTTATTCCATTAAGTCCTTTTACCTTCAAGTTTCTCTTTTTGCACAACAATAGTGTAACCACAATATGTACATATGGTTATATTTAAGAATATGAAACAAAGATTTAACATAGCTTTCCAATCTGTATTCAAGACTTCACGTATGACTTCTCCCAGTGAATTCATATTTTTTGGGTATAAATAGGATGTTTTTTTTTCTTCTAAAAAACGGGTAAATCAGTAGTTTTTTTTAGTATTCGATACTCATTTTTATGTGTTACTTATGTATACTGTATACATCGTTTGAGTGATAACGATTCACAAGACTATTTCAAAGTGAGCAATAAAAAAAAATCTTAGATCTACAAACAAATAATACAATGAAATTATTTCAATTTTAGTGCCATAAGTACAATATCTTTAAAGTTAGTCGGTATAATTATCGAATGTGAGCCTGTGGATGAGCTTCAACTGACATTAATGTGTAGGAAAAAGGATATATTTGACATTTTCTGGTTAATGACTTGGTATGCGTTGTTTTAAAGAGAAACATGTAGCTTCCGAATCATTCAGATTCGGAAGTTAATAACAGATACTCAGAAGTCTATAAAAGGTGTTTGGACAAGTTGATGATAATGATATTTGAAAGTCTAGCATATCATTGAGCTGGTTGCATGCAGTTGCCTTTGAATACCCACTTATGTATGGATTACCTAAGTCTGCAAAAACAGATACAATTTTTTGTAACCATCTAAGCTGTTTTACTCAAAGAAATCAAGTGTTGATGTGAAATAAGGTGTAAAAATTTCGACCATATCTAAATGTTGGGTTGTAATTTAGTGATTAAGATCCTGAATGAATACATTGAACCAAATAATCGACACAACTTTATGGAAACATCGTGCATCAAGTCTCTTTGTCTCTTCAATCGGACAGATGGCTTTGGTCTAGATAAGATATTGGTGTCCTCCATAAAACAAATTCTTTTAAAGCGAAGCATGTTGTTCCGACTTTTGCTATGGAGTGGAATTTGTGAGTTCCAAGGAAATTGAATATCTAAATTGTCAGACATTATTGGGTTTGAGTAGAAGAAATATAAATGTGGGTTCGTTGTCGTATAAATTGTGTGGCGACTATGATGTGACCATTAACCATTTGTTTTCCTCGTGCTACTTTGTTACATCCAGTGGCTGGCTGATCCAAGATTTTTTTACATTAGGTTCACAGTTTTTTAAAACCTCAAATTTTATAGAACTAGACATTTAATTTTTCAGGTCGGTTTAACGGTTTGGGTCAGTTTTACAGTTCACGTTGAGATCACTGATTATAGAAGTATTTGAAGTCTAGCATCACTAATTATTCAAGTACCTCAAAAATCAAACTAATTCAACTACCTTTTTTTAACATCCAAGGAAAATACATTTATTAATACAACATACAGAATATACCTAACAAAGAGTTGGAGAGAAACCACAACACCTAGAATACATCGCAAAACAACAAACAAACAAAAAGACTAGCAATTGTAAAAGGAACTATTTGCATCCTAGCCCTATGTATAAAACACACAAAAAAAAAAAGATGAAAACAATTTGAAACTAAAGAGCAATTGTAAAATCTAAATCTGGAACAACGTATTATTGAATAAAACAATATGTAGACCCACATATCTCAATAATTATATTTCAAGCTTTAAGGATTGAAAATAGCTTAGAAATTAGAACGCAACATTTTACGCACCATTATAATGGAATCTGAAGTATCATTCAAAATTTGTGCCTCAAAACCCAATGCAACAGTGTATCAAAACTGAATAAAAATTGCAAATTTGGTGCACCTCAAGTTTGAATTACCTTGTTAAGTTCAAATATTAAACTAAATAACAATTGTGAGTGTCAAGTGGGGGTATGTAATCTGGAACAGAAAAAAATGTCGTGAGTTAAAATTAAAAAAAGCAACTAAAAACTAAAAAACTGATCTGAACAAGGCTAGAACCTAGGACTCCTAGCTTGAAAACTAGCGACTGAGCCACTTAGCTACTTCAAGTTATTGTTAATGGGTTCATCTAAATATATATGAATGGGTTCATTCCAGTTTTTTATATATTATTTATATTAAAAACTCGAAACACAATGGGTTCGCGTGAACCCGTACCTCGCATACTAGATCCACCCCTAGTTACGTCTATATGGCTAAGTATTAGTAATTGGTGTGTCCTATTCATGCGTTTACGGCTCATCATATTGATGGAGCATAAAAGAGTGAACACGGGTTGAAGAAAAAAATAAAGTCTTCCCCATGATAATCATTGATCATTTGTTGGCGTGTGTGGAAGGCTAGGAACGAGCTTACTTACTCTTAACAAAGAGATGAAGAGAGCTAAAGTCTTAAGAGGATAATGATGTAAGAGTAATACGATTAATAAAAGAATAATGATCTAAGTCTTTAGGTAAACAAAATATAGAAGCTTAAGATCAACCACAACCCATATTCCCAAATCCCATGTACATAAAAATTTCGAGTACTGCATTTTACATCCTTTAAATTTGAGTTAAATTGCAGGTGATAGAATGTCCTTTATATTATCGTTTCTCATCAGAAGGTGTCGTTTTGCCTTAACCTAATTATTGTTTTATGTAAACTCTTAACACGTGCTACTCACATAATGGCATAATTGTCATTATCACCTAATATCTATCTCCATCTTGAATTTTCATCCCATAGTTTAATAAATTAGACTTTAGAAAATGACCATTATACCCTCATACGAGTAGCGCGTGTTAGTTAAAGGACAACGCCTGCATTTTGACTACCACAATAGCCACTACCACCAAAACAAAATAACAATAACAATGGCTCATGTTGGTTAGATTGTGCTCTTAAAAAATATTGATGACACAAGTCGCATCGCGCAAGGCAACTAGTGTGGCCAACTCAATAGTTTATAATAATATGTGAAAGAATGACATACTTGTTCAATCTTTATTATGGATATACAAACGATATGTTGGGAATCATGGTATCGTATACACAGCGGAAGCGGTTTATATATTTAACAAAAACGGATTATATATACAATATATATAATAGCCGATTTTATATATAAATTGTTAATTAATTTTATTAATCCGATTAATAAAATATTCCCAATCAGGATCTCAGTTAAACGCGTATAAACAAATAAATAATAAACAACCATAGGGGGTTTAGTAATCAACCTTTGACGACTACACCGGAATTGTAACACGCGGGTTACAACGAATCCTCGCTAGTAGGAAGTTCACAACCGAGCACGAACCAACCGGGAAACAACACTTGCAAGAGGAAGGTGGTGGCTTGTGGTGGTTGATGGCCGAACAAAAAAAGGAAGAAGGCGGCGGCCTTCTTTTCTTTGATGGCGGCCGCAAAAAGCCAAGAAGAGGAGGTAAGGGTTTGTTGTTTTATCAAAAGTGTGCATTAGAGTTTACTCCTTAACCCTCCTTTTATAAGACAACAACTTGCAATAAACCCCCTTGCTAAATATCTTAATACTCCTTAATATTAATCTTATTAACATTAAGTCCCTCAAGATACTCCTTAATATTAATCTTATTAATATTAAATCCCTCAAGACTAAAACAATTATTATTTCATAAATAATAATCCACCAACGCGTGAACTTATCTGATTCGTGTACCAACGTGTAACTCTTCGGATCGTACCGGTTCGGGTTACGTTGATCTCGACTTTTAATTACATCGGACATCCTATATATCCAACAATCTCCCACTTGGACGATTTTAATTAAATGAGTCAACGTGCGCAGAGTTGGACGTCTAGCTGCATCGCATTGCACCCAAACCAGTATGACACTTTACAGTCGTCAACTAGTTCTTTGAGTTCAAGTAACGCTTTACTTAACCAAATACTATAGCCCTGATAATTATATCAATAAGTCCCTTCTGTATAGACATCCGTTGATCATAAGACATGGATCATTCATTCTTATATAGTGATCAACTATTCTCTATTCTCGTCTCTAATTCAAAGTGGTCTAACGAACTACCTTAGTCCGAGCGTGGCCACGCGTTTATACCAGTTTGAGTTTTACGAGGGCGCCAGAATGTCTAGGCTTCTAATCCCATAGAAGTACAGAATTCCATCAGCGTCATACAACTCCCACTTAATCTCGAATTTCTCCCAACGCTACCCTTATAGCTACCCATGTTTCAGGATAGTGTAAGATAACATCAAAGATAGTCCTTGATCAATGTAGTTTAATATGTGCCTTAGGAAAAAGGACAGATTGAACATATCAATATCAAAACATCTCATGACATAGATCCATGGAGATCGTTTTGAAGCGAGTTACATCCAATATTATTCCCTAATAATATCTGTGAATTATGATCCTCAAACCCTTGAGCTATTCATCTCATGAATACAACCATCCCAATTCACAATAGTCTTACATTCAAATTCATTCCCATGTAATTTGATCGACTACGGACATTTAGAATACTTTTATTCAAGGATTTAAACATACGAATAAATGAACATAGTTAATAAATATTAAATTTGCATTTAACCCATTAAATCAAATAAACATTCAACATAACTATCATAGTTCAAAATAAAACATCAATACTAATTACAGATCATGCCCATTGTCTAACAACTCTAAGCCCTATATTTCCAGCATGCTCCTCATGTCTAGCTTGAGGTAAAGGCTTAGTAAAGGGGTCAGCCAGATTTAGATCTGTATAAACTTTGTTCATCATGACGTCTCCACGCTCCACTATTTCTCTAATGTAGTGAAACTTTCTAAGTATATGCCTTGCGGTCTGATGTGACCTTGGTTCCTTTGCAAGAGCAATGGCACCAGTGTTGTCACACAGTATCTCGATTGGTTTCTTTATGCTAGGCACAACATCGAGATCAATAATGAACTTCTTCATCCAGGCAGCCTCCTTTGCAGCATCCGATCCAGCAATGTATTCTGATTCACAGGTGGATTGAGCAACCACACTTTGCTTAGAGTTCTTCCAAGTAACAGGCCCACCATTCAGAATGAAAACATATCCCGTTTGTGATCTTGAGTCATCACGATCAGTCTGGAAGCTTGCATCAGTATAACACTTAACTGACAGCTCCTCATCCAGTCCTCCATATATTAAGAACATGTCCTTAGTCCTTCTCAAGTACTTAAGAATGTTCTTCACTGCAGCCCAGTGACTCTCTCCTGGATTCTGTTGATATCTACTCGTCATGCTAAGAGCATACGAGACATCAGGTCTAGTACATAACATGGAATACATGATGGAACCAATCGCAGAAGCATATGGAACACCTTCCATTTTCTTCTTTTCCTCTACAGTATTTGCACACTGCTTGTTATCAAGAATGGTTCCATGTGCCATGGGCAAGAGCCCCCTTTTTGAGTCTTGCATTGAGAAGCGTCGTAAGACCTTATCAATATATGTACTTTGACTCAAACCCAATAACTGCTTTGATCTATCTCTATAAATCTTTATTCCCAGAATATAAGCGGCTTCACCAAGATCTTTCATTGCGAAACATTTACCCAACCAGGTCTTAACATCTTTAAGCATAGGGATATTGTTTCCAATGATTAGTATGTCATCTACATACAGTATAAGAAAAGTAATGTTGGATCAGTATATTGCTCTTTTAGTTGAACTTGCTATTTGACACTTAAGTGTTTAGCAAGTTCTTGATGAGTGATAGCACAGCGGAATGTTTATAAGTTTAAAGCTACACTTATCAACAGGAGTTGTTACTCCCCCTGGATTCAAGAACTAATAAATGATAAGTGTTTATTGAGAATCTAAGTATTGAATGAGAATGAAACACTTTGACAGATTCTCAGTAAACACGAAATGGAAATAACAATAATAAGTGTTGAAGGATTTCTTGTATTAAAATCAATGTCTAAAACAGAGGGATGAACCCTTCTATTTATAGACTTTACAAATACATGAACCTTGCCAAAAGCAAGTTCAGAAACAAGTTGCAACAAGTTGCAGTCTTGGAACTTGTACATAAAGCAAAAAGAAATACTAAAGTATTAAACTACTGATATACAAAGGCGGTGGAAAAGATCTTCTGTAAGTACTGATGAATGACAAACTACTGATGAGTAGTTTGTCTTCAGTAGTTCTTCAGTAGAAGTGTCTGGTTTGAACTTCAGAACTTCTGATGACTTTTCTTCTTCAGCACTTCTGAATCTCTTCTTCAGCAGTTCTATACTTAGAGTATTTTGACAGAAGTGAATTTAGACTAAGGTTTGCAAAAGTGGTTTCACCAATCCTTTTTGTCCTAACAATCTCCCCCTGGATTGATGAAGCCAAAACCTTACTAATTCCTTATTGTTCTTTTCTGTCCTTCACAATTTTCCATATTCCTTTGAACATGGAATTCTTGAGCTGGTTCAGTTGATCATCAGTAAGAGACCCTTTCTTTGGTTCTAAGTGTTGGATTGTAAGCAGGTCTTTGGTTGATAGTTTCTTCAGTTCATTCATCGACCTATATTCCCTGCTTGTTTGATCTCTTCTTGTCACAAGTACTGAGTTGTTATCAGTAAAGGACCATCTGATGATTGGTACTTTAGACTTGTCAAAGTCTGCAGTGTAGGGAACCATGGTGGTACCCTGGGTTTCTCCTGAGTGTTGAATGTTTTCTACTTCAGTGACTCTCAGGTGGGACTCACTTCCTTGTTCTTGTTGCATCACATTAGGTATCTGAAATGTTGGTAAATGGTGTTCAGTTACTACCTTAGTGTGCAGTTTGTCTGTGATGGTTTTCTGGATTTGATATGCTAAGGTGGAAGGATCCCTGAATTGTGTGAGCAGAGGCTTTTCTTCTATATCAAAATCAGAATGGACTACTGTACTACCTTCTAGTAGTACCATTCTGAAATCAGTCTTTACTTTCTCCTCTGATTTCTTTCTTTAGGTAGCTGGTCTTCTTTGAACACCAGAAGTTCTAACTACTGAAGTTGAAGCTTCAGTAGTTTGAAACTTCTCTAGATTAGCAGCCCTTGCAGCTTTGTATTTTCTATATGTGTCCACCAATCTTTCTTCTTTCCATTTGGACACTGAGGCTTTTGAACCATAACCATTAGCTACCAGTTCTTCTATCATCTGAGCTCTCTTGGCCTTTGTGTCTTTACTTGTTGCAAGTTTATCTGCAATAAGTTGAGCTCTTCTTGTCAGCTCTTCAACAGAGAGTCTCTTCAATGTGTGGGCTTTGATTTTGCTGTTCTTTGTAATGTAAGACATCAGTTGATGTCTTTTATCTTGTTCAGCAATTTCATCTAGGCTAGCCTGCCTTTGGAGTTCAGCTTCATAAGCCTGAAGTTTTTCTTCATGGCTTAGATCTAAGTCATCCCTTTCTTCCAGTGTTTTCCAGATCTGATCTTCTCTGGCCTTCTTTTGGGCTGCCACTAAACTCTTCTCAAGTAATTCTGCTGATTGAGAGATTGGAGAAGAGTTTAGCACAGTCATTGTGGTAACTGTTGTAGTAGGCCTGATAGGAACAGAGGTTGGTTGAATAGGAGCAGTTGATCTGGAAGGGTCAGCAGTTTGAGTCTTGGAAGTGTTAACTTCTGATGGGTTGACAACTTCTGAAGGTTTGTCAACTACTGAAGGATTGTCTTCAGTACTTTCTGATTCTTCATCAGAACTTTGGCCATCAGAGGTTTCTTCATTGTGCCCTTGGGATTCATCAGACTTTTCAGTATCTTCTATTTCTTGAATAGAGACACCAAATTGTTGAGCCAGTTTCTCTTTTCTGGCTAGATCTTTTTGATCTCTTGCTAGGATAGCCACTCTTGCCTTTCTTCTGGCTTCAAGTGTATCCATAGGTACCTTGATTTTCTCCCCCTTTTTGGCTTCATCAGCCTTTGAAGTTGAAGCTTGGGAGAAATGACCTTGAAGATGAGTAATCTGTTTGCTGTTGTGATCAATCTTGTTGGACAGATCATTCATCTTCGTCTGTATCACTCCAAATTGGTTCTTCATGGACAGCTCCAAGTTAGCTGTGTATGTTTGGATGTGATTCTTGATGAGGGTGCTCATCATGTGATACAAGGGACCATCTGGGCTGCATAGCTGGTTCAGGTCTATGCTTGTTTGCCCAGGGAATTGGGTAGGCATTTGTAGTGAGGGGTGTGTTTTTGGTTGATCTTCTTGTTGTACAGAAGATGCCACTCTAGGGGAATCATGGATTGAGTGGGCTTTAACCTGAGATGGTGTGACTAGCTTCTTGAGCTTAGAGACACCAGGTGCAGGACCTTCACTTGTAGCCGTCAATTCAGTAGTTTGGTGTTTTGAAACATCATCCAAATCAATGGAATCATCTGAATCCCTGATTACATCCTCAATGAGGACTGTATCAGTTACATCATGAGCTGAGCCCAACTCAGTTGTCTCATGTACCTCTTGTTCTTGGTTCAGAGGATTTCCTACCTCAGGCATTAAGCCTTCATCAGTAGTTGCCATAGTTGAGGTCTTAGCTATGTTACTTCTGTCCTCAGGTCCACCACTGGGTGGTAAATGAGTAGTAGCAGCCTCAAAAGTACCAAAAGTTTCTAAGTTTGGGCTTAGAGACTCTGGTTCATCCTCATCTCTTTGGTTAGGGCTTTGAGTGTCCACATCCATGTCAATTTCTGAGGCTATGTCCCCTGTTTTATGTGGTTGATGGGGACTGACATGTGTAGATGGGACTTTCTCTTTTAGCCCAGAGAGAAGTTTGGCTATTTCAATGTCTGGTTCAGAAATTTGGGGTGCTGGTTCAGTAGTTTGGGCAGTGGGTTCAGCAGTTTCAAAAGAGGAATCTATTGGAATATTTTTCTTAAGTCTTTTTCTTTTGAAAAGGATTGTTATTGGTGCTCTTGGTGGGGTTTGAGATGGATGAGACTGAGAGGATGTTTCAGTCACATCTTTAACAAGTGCAGATTGCACAACAGGTTGTTCAGGCATCTCAACCTCCTGAACAGCTTTTATTTTAGGTTTGGTGGGTTTTTGTTTTGTTATCTTGGGTTTCTTGGCCTTTGGTGGAGTAGGTTTGGAAGATGAGGGTTCCATGGGGACTGGTTCTGGTTCCCCTTGGTCATCTTCTGGCCAGGTAGCATGTTTATTGTGCCTTGAGTATGCTTGTGAGGTTAAGGGTTTTAAAATTTCAGTTTTACCCACAAGCACCTCATTACCCAGTTCAGATATTATGCATTGCATAATGAACCTTGGATATAACAAAAACTTTTTCTTAGTGTTATTGTGATGTAACACCAACTCATTAAAGAAAAGTTTTGATGCCCTGAAATTTGTTTCATTCACAATAGAATGAAAGATTGGTTGAAAGGTTGAGGGCATCTGGTCATAAGTCCCAGTTTTGGGACTCAAGCACATAATAATATAATGAAACAAAAGTTTATATTTTGGTTCAAAATACTTTTTAAAGATAGTAGCTTGTGAGAGAGTACCTTGATAACCACACTCAGTCATGGTTAGGTGGATTGCAGAGTTGTCAAACTTCTCAGGGGCATTCACATCATTCAACCCCAGTCTGTTTGAGAGTATGGCCGGTGTTATGGCCATTTGTCTCCCTTTAATTGTTGAGTTGAGGGAGATAACTTCATCATCCACCATCACTGTCTCAGCATTAGCCCAGAACTCATTGAGAGTTTCAGGATGTATCGGTGGGTCTATGGTGAGAGCGGTGAAATATTGGGATTTGACGACGAGATCAATGATCTCATCGTATTGGGACCAACCTTCTTGTTTTTCTAAGTAGGCTCTGAGATTGTGTCCCTATTTAAGAACTAAAGCCATGTGGTTTGTGTGTGTGTTGATGAATCGAACAGTGTTTGTGTTGCAGGTTCAGGGGTTTGAGAGCTTTCTTGAGAGAGAAGGAGGGAATTTTTTGTGTTTGAATGGATAAGTGTTGAAAAAAGATATTTATCAGAAGTTTTTAACCGCTTGGATCTTCTTTATTAGAAGTTTTTAAACCGCCTAGGTTAAAAATCTCTTTATCAGAAGTTTTAAACCGACTAGGTCAAACTTCTGATGATGGGAAAAGTCAGATTTGCCCTTTTTGACTAAACTGCTGATGAAGAATTATCTTCATCAGTAGTTCCCATTTTCTCTTCAGCAGTTTTTGAACAGCTGATGAGAAACATTTTATAAATACTTTATTCATAACTTCTGAAGGTTGTTTTATCAGAAGTTAATCACTTTTTAGAAAATATCCCCATACTGAGGTTTTGTTCATCAGTAGTTTCTCTCTTTTCAGAAGTTTTTCAAGTTTTTGAAAACAGATGTAAGTGAGAAATAAAAAATTTGTGTAGAAAAAATAAAAAGAAACACTTACAAATTTAGCATCCCTAGCATGGATACTAACTTCTGAAATGTTGATGTGTCAAGGGGTTTAGTGAAAATGTCAGCTATTTGATTAGCTGTTGCTACATGTTTCACTTCAATCTTGCCTTTTTCATAGCAATCTCTTATGAAATGATACCTGATTTCAATGTGTTTAGTCTTTGAAAACTGAACAGGATTTTGAATGATGCTAATGGCAGATTTGCTGTCTACAAGCAATGGTGTCTTGGTCTCTTTGATTCCATAATCAAGAAGTTGATATTGGAGCCATTGTATCTGTGATGTACAACTTGCAGCTGCAATGTATTCAGCTTCAGCAGTTGAAGTTGCAACGGATGTTTGTTTCTTTGATTGCCAGGACACTAGACAGTTTCCTAAGAATTGACAACCACCAGATGTTGATTTTCTTGACATTTTACACCCTGCATAGTCACTATCTGAAAAAGCTGATAACTTGGTATTGCTTGAAGCAGGATACCAAATTCCAAGTGTGGGAGTTCCTTTCAGATATCTGAAAATTCTTTTGACTGCAATAAGGTGTGATTCCCTAGGTTCTGATTGATATCTAGCACATACACATGTTGAAAACATAATATCTGGTCTAGAAGCAGTTAGATATAAAAGGGAACCTATCATACATCTATACATGGTTTGATCAACCTGTTTTCCTTGATCATCTGGTTCAACTTGTGTGGTTGGTGTCATGGGAGTGGAACATGATTTACAGTCTTGTAAAGAAAATTTGTTTAATAATTCTTTAACATATTTTGATTGATGTATAAAAGTTCCATTTGTTTGTTGTTTAATTTGCAGCCCCAAAAAGTACTGCAGTTCTCCCATTGTACTCATCTCAAATTTTGATTGCATGAGTTTCTTAAATTCATCACACAATTTTGTGTTTGTTGAACCAAAAATGATATCATCAACATATATTTGAACAAGTAAGACATGATTTCCAACATGCTTTATGAAAAGAGTTTTATCAATGGCACCTCTTGTGAAGTTATTTTTGAGTAAAAAGGTTGAAAGTGTATCATACCAGGCTCTTGGAGCCTGTTTGAGCCCATAAAGAGCTTTGTCTAGTTTGTACACACACTCAGGATGAGAAGGATCCTCAAACCCAGGTGGCTGACAAACATACACTTCCTCTTTTATTTTTCCATACAAAAATGCACTCTTGACATCCATTTGATAAACTTTTATTTTGTTGGAAATGGCATAGGCCAGAAATAACCTGATGGCTTCAAGCCTTGCAACTGGAGCAAAGGTTTCATCATAATCAATTCCTTCTTCTTGAGAGTAACCTTGTACTACCAGTCTTTCCTTGTTCTTTATTATAATACCAGCTTCATCTTGTTTGTTCCTAAAAACCCATCTTGTGCCAATTGGTTGGTTGTTTGGTGGTAGGGGACAGATTTCCCAAACCTGTTGCTTGTTGAATTGATGCAATTCATCTTGCATTTCCTGCACCCAATTGTTGTCTTTGAGGGCTTCCCGGTACTTCTTTGGTTCCAACTGTGAAATAAATGCTGAGAATAGACAAAAGTTGGAAAGCTGGTTTCTTATATGAACACCTGATGCAATATCACCCATGATTTGATCAAGTGGATGGTCTTTGTTTTCGATCAGTTGTTGTAAACCACTGACAGGTGTTGGTGGCTCATGTTCTTCAAACAAACTACTGAGGTCTATTATGTCTGGTTCAGCAGTTTCAGTGTCTTCAGTAGTTGCAGGTGCTGAAGCAGATGTTTGATTTTGGCCTTCAGTATTTGTTGAATCAGAAGTTTGTGAAACTTCTGATGGTTTTGAAGTTGACTTAATGACTGTTTGAGGAGTCCATGGTGCTGGATCCTCATCATCAAACCTTTGATCACCATAATAAGTAGGTTTGGATGAAGTGACAGTCTTTTCAGGTTCAAAATGGAAGTTGTCAAGGTCAAAGAGTTCAGCAGGATGTGCTGGAATGAGAGTGTGTTTTGACTCATTGAACTTGACATTCAATGTTTCTTCTACTATCCTGGTTCTTGAGTTAAAAACCTTGTTGGCTTTTCTAGTTGAGGAATAACCAAGAAAGTAACCTGAGTCAACTTTGGCAGCAAACTTTGAAATAGATTCCTTGATGTTCAAGATGAAACATTGACACCCAAAAGCCCTGAAAAAGGAGATAAGGGGCTTCATGCCATGAAGAATTTATAGGCAGTCTTTGAATGTCTCTTGACAACAAGAACTCTATTTTGAACATAACATGATGTGTTAACTGCTTCTGCCCAGAAATATAAAGGTAGGCCGGAATCAGCTAACATTGTTCTTGCTCCTTCGATTAAAGTTCTGTTCTTCCTTTCTACCACACCATTTTGTTCAGGAGTTCTGGAAACACTGAATTGTCTAATAATCCCTTTAGACAAACAGAAGTCATTCAGAGTTTTGTTCCTGAACTCTGTCCCATTATCACTTCTAATGGTTTTGACAGGTAGAGAGTATTGCTTCTCTACTTGTAGAATGAAGAACTTGATGATTTCAGCAGCCTCATCTTTGGAAAATAAGAAGAATACCCATGTAAATCTTGAGTAGTCATCAATGATGACTAAGCAGTCCTTCTTTTTACCAAGGCTCATGATCTTTACAGGCCCAAATAAGTCCATATGGAGTAGTTGAAGACATGCAGTTGTTTTTGATTCTTCAATAGACTTATAGGAGGACTTATGCTGTTTACCCTTTAAACAGGATACACAGTGTTCTTGACACTGGTATACTTTTAAGGGTAGACCTCTGACCAAGCCCATTTTTGTGACTTTATTTATGGTTTTAAAGTTCACATGGCCAAGTCTCATGTGCCAGAGATCAGTTTCTGAAGTTGATGCCCTTGAGAAGAAACAGGCAGTGTTGTTCAATACTTTGTCTTTTTCAATGTCCATTGCATAGACATTGCCACATCTTTTGGCAATTAACAAAGTATGATCTTCAATGATCTTCTCTATCAACTTCTGGCCTTCTGGTGATATGATCTTGCATGCTGTCTTTGTGAAAAAGGAAGAATATCCTTTATCACACATTTGTGACACACTTAGCAAGTTGTACTCAAGGTTTTCAACCAGATTGACCTTGTCAAACTGTATTTTTCCAGAGGAGACATTGCCATGTCCTAGCACATATCCCTTAGCATTGTTCCTAAAGGACACAGATCCATCTCTTTGACTGATAAAATTGTTTATCAGGTATCTGCATCCTGTCATGTGCATTGAGCCTCCACTGTCTACATACCAAATGCTATTTAAGCCTCTGGAAACTCTCTGCACAAGATAGCAAATTAGTTAGATTTAGGAACCCCAGCCAGTTTGGCTTTGGGTTTGCTCTTGAGAACATTTACAGTTTGTTCTTGACCAAGTTTAGAAATCCATGTCTTTTTGGCAATGGATTTTGCATTAAGTACAATGGTGGTATCCTTTTGAGGACCACCATCAACTTTGGTCATCAGTAGTTGTACCATGTTCATAAGATCTTTAATCTCAGCAGTTTGTGAAACTGCTGAAGATTTAGGTCTAACTACTGACAGAGAATTTTGAGAAAAAGACTTTTGTTGAGATTTTGTCTTTTTCTAAGAAAGGGTTTTTGCTGGTTGTTGTTTCTTGGGAGAAAAAGTTTTTACATAATCATTTTTGATTTGTTCCCCCACAACCAGTTGTTGATTTTTCTTATTGAACTGAATACCCTTTCTAGATCTGCAAAATTCTGTTTTGTGGTTGAACAGACCACAAATTTCACATTCTTTTGTCTTTTCTTTCAAAGACAAATCTCTGACTGTTTTGATTGGTTTTAGGTCATCAGTAGTTTTCAGGTTCTCAACTCCTGATGTAGGTGAACCTACTGATGGCTTAAAGTCAGATTTAATCAGTACTTCTGAAGAACTTTCTTTGTGTGTTTTTAGAAAGTTTTCATGGAAAGATGTGCATTCTTCCTCTTCAGAAGTTTCACCTGAAACAATTTTTCTCCCATCTTCAGTAGTTTTGGGAGAGAAATCTGTTGGTGTTTCAGTGTGATTGTACCCTATGCCAAACCTAACATTTGAAGCACTTTGTTTGTTTAGCAATAGTTGGTACCCCTTACAAGATTCCACCCATTTTTCACATGTGACCTTGGTGTCAGTAAGCTCTTGTTTGACATTTCCTAGGTCATTAATCATTATTTTGATTTGTGCTTGGGTTTCAATAGCAGAGTTAGTCAATTTAGAAACTTCTTTTGTTTTTGCAGAAATTTTTCTTTCTAAATCACATTTTATCTGAGTGAGTTTTCTCTCAGAATCATTAGCCTTTCCTTGTAAGTGCACATTTGTCTCTCTTATGAGAGCAAAAGATTCTTTGCATGAATTTGAACATAGTTTTGTCAAAGATTCTTTTGATACCTGTGACAAAGCAGATTTTGAGGAACATCCCTCAAATGCCATTAAGGCAAAGTTCTTTCTGCCATTGTCAGGCTCTCCCCAGTTGATGTCAAACATTTTGTTGTCTGCATCAGGATTGCACTCTGTGGTGTCAAAAGGAAGACTGCTCCAGTCAACATACCCTGAGGTAAATAGACTTTGTTGAGAGGGTTGTTGTTGCTATGGAGGTTGTTGAGCAGCTGGAAAGGGAGGGATTGATTGTTGGCTCTGCATCTGTTGAGCAGGCATCTGTACATATTGTACTTGTGGCACATATTGGTGTTGTGGAGCTTGTGCCTGTACAAAATGTGCACTCCCTTGTGTTCCATTATTCCTGTTATAATTGGGGTTAAAATTGTTTCCAGACTGAGATTGGTTAAAGCCAGAGCTTCTACATTCTCTAGCAAAGTGTCCCAACTTTTGACACTTGTGACATCTAAGTTTAGATTTGTCAAAACCAATTTTTGTAGAATTGTTAAGTCCTGGAAACTTCCTTCCTGACCTTTTGTAAAATTTATTTGTTTTTAAACTTAACATGGCAGTTGGTGCAAAATATCCATTTCTTCAAGGTCATCACTGCTGAAACTATTTAAGTCATCCATGATAAAACACATGTTATCAGCAGTTTGACCAAAGTCATTATTGTCATAACCTGGGAATGATCTTTCAGATGAGATCCCAGCAGTTATGTCAATGTGGTCAAAAGATCCAAAACTATTTGAACAAGTTGGTGAGTCTTGTCCCAATAGTGCTGTACTACCAGGTAGATAGTCATCAGCAGTTTTACCAGAATTTTGTAACTTTTTCTTTTGATCAATTTCTCTCTCAAAAGTAAGTAATCTCCCATGAAGTTTTGTAAGAATGAGGGAGCTAAAATCTGGTGAAGATCTTAAGACTATTGAGTATGTTTCCCATTTATCAGGTAAAGACCTTAAAAATCTATGAAGCATAGATACAGTTGTATAGGATTGACCATTTAGTTTTAGCTCAGATATTAATGAGGAAAATCTTTCAAATTGCTGAGTTAAAGTTTCCCCATTAATGTGAGCAAAAGTTTCATACTGTTGAGCCAAGATTTCTCTGGTGTTGGCAATCACCTCTTCAGTTCCTCCAAACTGTTCTTTTAGGCAGTCCCAAAGCTCTTTGGCACTATCACAATGTAATAGGCCAGAATAGATTTCATTTGGGAGTGCCATTGCCAACATAGAAAAAGCTTTTGCATCAAGCTCAAGTTTTAGGAAATCATCATCAGTATAGTCTTTTGGTTCTTTTGGAATCTCTTCCTTAGTTTCAAGATTTATATTTACTGGTTTGTGAGGACCATATATCACAGATCTCCAACAACCTGTGTTGGTCTGTGACAAGGTATGTGCCATTCTCTTTTGCCATATGTTATATTCATTTCTTACAAGCATGGCAGGTTTAGTGGCAGAACCAGTATTATGAGGATCCATTTTAAAGAGTATTGATTTGACAAATATCTCTTAAAGTGATGGATGTTGATAAAAGTGAGCTTATAATCCTTTATTGAATATCAATAAGAGCCTGTGTCTGATTCTCAATGTGTTAGATTGATATGTGATCAGATAAACCAGCGCTCTGATACCAATTGTTGGATCAGTATATTGCTCTTTTAGTTGAACTTGCTATTTGACACTTAAGTGTTTAGCAAGTTCTTGATGAGTGATAGCACAGCGGAATGTTTATAAGTTTAAAGCTACACTTATCAACAGGAGTTATTACTCCCCCTGGATTCAAGAACTAATAAATGATAAGTGTTTATTGAGAATCTAAGTATTGAATGAGAATGAAACACTTTGACAGATTCTCAGTAAACGAAATGGAAATAACAATAATAAGTGTTGAAGGATTTCTTGTATTAACATCAATGTCTAAAACAGAGGGATGAACCCTTCTATTTATAGACTTTACAAATACATGAACCTTGCCAAAAGCAAGTTCAGAAACAAGTTGCAACAATTTGCAGTCTTGGAACTTGTACATAAAGCAAAAAGAAATACTAAAGTATTAAACTACTAATATACAAAGGCGGTGGAAAAGATCTTCTGTAAGTACTGATGAATGACAAACTACTGATGAGTAGTTTGTCTTCAGTAGTTCTTCAGTAGAAGTGTCTGGTTTGAACTTCAGAACTTCTGATGACTTTTCTTCTTCAGCACTTCTGAATCTCTTCTTCAGCAGTTTGATCCTTTGTCTTCAGCAGTTCTATACTTAGAGTATTTTGACAGAAGTGAATTTAGACTAAGGTTTGCAAAAGTGGTTTCACCAATCCTTTTTGTCCTAACAAGTAATATAGCTCCCACTAGACTTCTTGTAAACACAAGGTTCATCTTCGTTCTTGATAAAACCAAACTCTTTGATTTTCTGATCAAAACGGAGATTCCAGCCGCGAGATGCTTGCTTTAATCCATAGATGGATTTATTCAGCTTGCGCACCTTATTAGGATTCTTTGGATCGACAAAACCTTCAGGTTGAACCATATAGACATCTTCCAGTAAGTGTCCATTAAGGAACGCGGTTTTGACATCCATCTGCCATATCTCATAGTCATAATATGCAGCAATGGCAAGTAGAATTCTAATAGACTTAAGCATGGCTACCGGCGAGAAAGTTTCCTCATAGTCAATTCCTTGAGTCTGAGTAAAACCTTTCGCTACAAGCCTTGCTTTGTAGGTTTGCACATTCCCATCCATGTCAGTCTTCTTCTTGAAGATCCATTTGTTTCCCACAGTCCGACATTTGGCAGGAAGATCAACCAAATCCCAGACTTGGTTATCATACATGGATTGCATCTCTGCATTCATGGCTTCTTGCCATTTCTTGGATTCTGAATCCAAGATTGCAGCTTTGTAAGTAGTAGGCTCAGCTTCATCAATCATGAAGATATCGTCATACCTTACAGGTGCACGACGATCCCTAATACTTTTCCGAACACTTGGTGTTTCCGTTGTTTCTTGAGTCCTTTTAGGCTCAACTTCAACAACTGGATCAGTTACTTCTGTTTCTGTCTGAACAACTGGTTCAGTCACTTGTGATTCTCGAATTTCTTCAAGATCCACATGATTATCTCTAATCCCTCGCGCCAGAAGCTCTTCCTCTAAGAAAGTGCCTCTGCGTTTAGTGAAAATCCTATTTTTAGTGGGGTGGTAGAAAAGGTAACCGATCTTCTTACCGTATCCAACGAAAACCACTTTTTCGCCTCTGGGATCTAGTTTATCCGAAGATTCTAGAGTGACATAAGCATTACATCCCCAGACTTTAAGGTAGGATACATGAGGTTTCTTTCCATGCCATATCTCATAAGGCGTTTTATTAACCTTTTTCGTTGGAGCTATATTCACAAGTCTTGCGGCAGTTTCCAAAGCATAACTCCAAAAGGATTTTGGAAGGTTTGTTCGACACATCATTGATCGAATCATATCTAATAGAGTTCGATTTCTCCGCTCAGACACACCATTATGTTGCGGTGTTCCAGGTGGAGTGAGTTGTAAAACTATTCCACAATCCTTTAGATGGTCGATGAATTCCTGACTAAGATATTCACCGCCTCGATCTGATCGAAGCATTTTAATAGTTCTATTTAGCTGATTTTCTACTTCGTTTTGGTACTCCTTGAACTTTTCAAGAGTTTCATGTTTATGCTTCATAAGATAAACATAACCATATCTACTGAAATCATCAGTAAATGTAACAAAGTATCTTTCTCCATGTCTTGACATTGTTCTGAATGGACCACATACATCTGTATGTACAAGTCCTAACAGATCATTAGCTCTTTCTCCAACATTTGAAAAAGGTGCTTTCGTTAACTTTCCACTTAAGCATGATTCGCATTTTCCAAACGACTCTGAACCCTTTGGAATCCAGGATTCCTGCGGTTTTGAGTTGTTTAACACGATTCTCACTTATGTGACCAAGTCTACAATGCCACATATACGTATCATTAAAGTCCAATTTATTACGTTTATGGGAGATATTGCATAATATGTTATCGTTTTGGATTTCTATCTCATAGATCCCATTGTTAGGTTTTGCATCAAAGTAAAATATATCGTTAAAATAAGCAGAAATAAATTCACCATTGAAACGATAATCAAAACCTTGTCTACGCAAAGCATGAAATGAAACAATATTTCTAGTCACACTAGGAATGTAATAAACATTGTTCAAAACAAGTTCTAAACCAGAAGGTAGTAAAAGAACATATTCTCCTATTGCCTTCACTGCAACTCTTTGTCCATTGCCAACATGGACCTCCAAGTCACCTTGTTTCAGTTTTCTAATCTTTCTTAGTCCCTGCAAAACATTACAAATGTGGAAACCACATTCTGTGTCAAACACCCATGTTTTGCCAGAAAAAACAAAGATTTCAATAACATATATACCTGAGGACTCTCCTCCAGAAGCCTTGGCTTGCTTCAGTTCAGCTAAATACTTAGCACAGTTCCTTTTCCAGTGCCCAGTTTCATCACAATGAAAACATTTGGCATCTTTCAAAGGTTTCTTGTTGGCAACAGCTTTGCCCTTTCCCTTCCCTTTGCCTTGATAGCCCTTTTTCTTGGTTTTAGGTTTCTTAATCTGACACTCCCTGATCATTAGCACTGGTGCAGTTTTGCCAGGTATGTTTACCTCAACAGTTTTGAGCATCTGATGCAGTTCTGCAAGTGTCTTCTCCATCCCATTCATATTATAGTTCATAATGAACTGGTCATATGACTTGGGCAATGAGTTCAGGATGATATCCCCGGCTAACTCATCGCTCAAAGGGGATTCCAGATGAGCCAAGTGATCAACATATGCCTTCATTTTTAGCACATGAGTGCCAACTGGTGAACCCTCTTGCATACGAGTGGTTATAAGTGATCGCATCACATCAAACCTCTCATGGCAAGCATTTTGTTGGAACATTTCCATCAGATGTTGATTTATGTCGTATGCATCCATGTCCTCCATGGTCCTTTGAAGTTCAGGGATCATGGAAGCCAGCATCAGACATGAGACTTTCAAAGAGTCATCAAAATGCTTAGCCCAGGCTTTATAAAGCTCACTCTTGGGATTTATGGGTTCATCAGGGACTGGTTCTTCAAGAACATACAATTTGTTCTCCGCTTTGAGAACAATTTTCAAGTTGCGGTGCCAGTCCATGAAGTTGGAGTGGTTCAGTTTGTCCTTCTCTAAGATGGACTTGAGAGAGAAATGGGAGGTGGAATTGTTTTCAGTTGACATCTACAAAGTTCAAAATTAATGTATTAGTATTTCATGTTTTAAGTATCCTAATTATTTTATGACCCAAAAAGCAAAATTAATTAGGATGAGATCCCGATTCATCAATACACAATGAACTGGCTTAGCATTGTCCACTGGCATGATTAGGTAGGTAAACAACTATTGTTAATTGTGTCCACTACACAACTCTCCTTTTTGGGGTTATCGCTAAAAGCGATGTATGTTTAACCCCAACTATGCCCACTTGTCAAACAAGCGATGTTTGGTCCTTTACTGTTAACTGTAACACCGGCCTATGTTACACAGGAACCGCGATGATTACCTTCACTCATGATCAACGCCCAGATGCAGGGTCAGCACTAACATTTGGGTTCGATATAGAATGGAGTGTTAACTCGTTAAGGGTGGCATGAAACATCAATTTAAAATTGGGATTTAATTTTAATATTTACCATAAATATATTGAATGACTCGTTAGCATGATGTGAGTCACACAACACTTTATAAAATCCAATTTTATATTGTTCGTGATAATGGAAACTCCTTTCAACACTCGACACGGTATAGTTTTAAATACCCTATTTAAACTACGTTGGTCGTATTATCGCGAATGGACTTGTTTTAATATTAATAAAACTCCTTTTATTAAATATGCTTTTCGGTTTTTATAAAACTTGTTTTAAGAAAACCGTTGCCATGATTGTGAAAATTTTATTTATTTTGGGTTATCTAAATTATTTACAATAAATAAACCACAACCACAAAACATAATAATAAAATTAAACGAATCGAGCCCCTAATAGGTCGCCCGTTTCGTTTTAGCCAGAAACGAAACGAACTAGTCAAAAGGGTTTCAAAACAATTTTGATATAGCTCCCACTTGACCCGAGATCTCTATCTTCATGGAACCTGTTCGCCTTTTTATCTTCGTCTTGATCTTGTACTTGAAGGATTACAACAATAAATTTGAAAATACAATAAAATCAAATCTATTCTAATCCTATCTATTACACCGGATCCAATATCCGTAATAAAAAAAATACAAATCAATAAAGAAATAAAACCATCACAAACACAACCATGACAAGGGTCAAATACCTAGGGCTCGATTCACATCACAATCCATGAACAACTAAAAGCTTTTGATCTTTTGTCAAAATAAACAATTTTTGACAAATAAAACATAGATCAAAATTATAACTTTACCATCTATACGCGCGTAACCGTGGCTCTGATACCACTGTTGGGAATCATGGTATCGTATACACAGCGGAAGCGGTTTATATATTTAACAAAAACGGATTATATATACAATATATATAATAGCCGATTTTATATATAAATTGTTAATTAATATTATTAATCCGATTAATAAAATATTCCCAATCAGGATCTCAGTTAAACGCGTATAAACAAATAAATAATAAACAACCATAGGGGGTTTAGTAATCAACCTTTGACGACTACACCGGAATTGTAACACGCGGGTTACAACGAATCCTCGCTAGTAGGAAGTTCACAACCGAGCACGAACCAACCGGGAAACAACACTTGCAAGAGGAAGGTGGTGGCTTGTGGTGGTTGATGGCCGAACAAAAAAAAAAGAAGGCGGCGACCTTCTTTTCTTTGATGGCGGCCGCAAAAAGCCAAGAAGAGGAGGCAAGGGTTTGTTGTTTTATCAAAAGTGTGCATTAGGGTTTACTCCTTAACCCTCCTTTTATAAGACAACAACTTGCAATAAACCCCCTTGCTAAATATCTTAATACTCCTTAATATTAATCTTATTAACATTAAGTCCCTCAAGATACTCCTTAATATTAATCTTATTAATATTAAATCCCTCAAGACTAAAACAATTATTATTTCATAAATAATAATCCACCAACGCGTGAACTTATCTGATTCGTGTACCAACGTGTAACTCTTCGGATCGTACCGGTTCGGGTTACGTTGATCTCGACTTTTAATTACATCAGACATCCTATATATCCAACACGATCACCTTGGGTGACACCTAATAAAACAATCAATAGGTAAGCAATAAAGATCTATTTTGAAGATAAGTAATTTTAATCTAACTGCTATCGACTAAAAGATTGTTGGATGGTAATTTTTCATATCTCCTGACTATTTACTCTACTCATACATAATTAAAGTATCTATTTCAATAATCACCACTTGTCAGCCGATTTCAAAGTACACAAATTAAAAATGATCTAAGAGGCGTGGATAGTGGGGTGATTAATTATCATTTATCAGCTAGAGATTTACCTGGTGTCTAATAATCATAGGTTACATTTAACCGGCTTAGCAACCTTTGTAATCAGTGTCCCTAGCAACACCAATCAAAATACAAGATTTTTACCAAACTAACTACATCTGTGAATATATATGTAGTTAGATAGTTCTTATATGTAATAGTAGGTTCAAAAACATATAAACTATCTTAATATGAATAGTGATTTGCCTATACATGATTAGTAAATTACCTGAACACAAACACAGTGAATACTTATACAAAGTCATCATGCCCACAACCTCAACTTTAAATATAAAAAAGGAAACATTGGTCAAAGTAAAATTGCATGATAAAGTGACAAAAATAAAAGCAATCATCCAAAAAAACAACTTAAATAGGTTTGAATTTCGATAAAGTAAGTCAAAACATAATATTAGGATATAAAAAGAAACTGCACTTTGGTATTTTTTTCAGTCCTGTAAATATATACATAATATAAAACATATGAGCAACCGAAACTAAATTGAGTATTGAATCCAAAATATGACTTTAACATAAAACACACAAATGGTAACTCAGAAAAACACAGTGCACATAAAAAAAATCAATGCACAGTATAAAAAACACGTATTGAGAGAAAAACACAATATGCAGCAAAAAACACAATGATCAGAACTGTAAAACATAATGAACGAAACAAAAACACACAACTAACAAACGAAAATAACATAATTGGATATACGGAATAACACATTGTGTTTTATTTCTGCTGCGGATTTGTGTTTTTTTTAATGTACAATGCATTGTGTTTTTTTTCTGCATGAACAAAAACCCACTAAAAAGTCTTTTTTTTCCGCTTTTTGCTTAGCACTATGATATTCGTTAAAAAAAATAATAAAACGCTTGTTACTTTGTTGTACTTTTTATTACAAAATTTTGTATTAAAAAGTTATTAATGTTTAAAAATCATGGGGGAAAGTGCATTTCTCATGCACATGAGAGAGAAAAAGACAACGTTAATAGTTTTGGACGGAATTCAAGGGTGGGGGATGACTTCACCAAGTGCCATAAGTTACATCCATATTCTTTTATTATATACTAGGTTAGAGTCCCGTGGGGACCTACGGTGCATCTACAAAGTAAAATGAAAAAAATCCTATAAAGATTGTAGTTTGCAAGTTCTTTTATTTATTTAAAGTTACGTAATACAATTCATGTACTTCTAGCCAAAAAAATTTAGCCAAAGTTTGGTTTTTGTTATTCACCAAAATTAACTAAACCGAACTAAAAACCGATAATCTAACAATACTAACCGAACCAAGGAATCTATTGTTTAATAAGATTGATTAATGAGTTAATAGCCAAAATCGTCCCTGAGGTTTGGCCAATTCGCTACATCAGTCCAAAATCAAAACTTTTTACATCTGGGTCCTTCTGTTTTACATTTTGTTGCTAAAATCGTCCCTAACACTAAACCTAGTTAACTATTGTCGTTAACTCTAGGGGTATTTTTGTCTTTTTGGCTGCCCCCTTTTTAAAACCCAATTTAAACAGAGTTATTCATACCCCCAAAAAACAAAAATACTCAGATGTAAAAGGGTGGCAGCTAAAAAGACAAAAATACCCCCAGAGTTAACGACAATAGTTAACTGGGTTTCGTGTCAGGGACGATTTTGGCAACAAAATGTAAAACAGAAGGACCCAGATGTAAAAGTTTTGATTTTGGACTGATGTAGCAAATTGGCCAAACCTCAGGGACAATTTTGGCCATTAACTCTTGATTAATTGTGACTTTGATTTTAGTTTCGGTTGAGGCTAATAATCGAACTAAACCAAACCAATTACACCCTTAGAAGTGTTTGTTTTCCCTACTGCATCGTGCGGGCACTCTACTAGTTTAAATAAATACCCACATGCGGCCCGTTTCAAGCCTCTTTAGTGCCCATTTCACTAAGAGGGGGTGGTGTTTGGGGCGCGAAATTGCCTTTTAATGCCCATTGCACTCTATCACTACACATGATCTTAAAGTATCGTATTTCGTATATAAAAGTTATGAGAGAGGCTAACGTACAAAGTTCCTTAACGTACAAAGTGTAAGAAGCATTCTCAGCCATTAGATTTAGACGGTGGCAAGATGGTAATTAACAATTCTAATCATATTTGGGTTAATCTAACCAAGGGTAAATTAGGAAAAAACACGTTTAAATTTCTGTGAAATCATAACAACAGACATAATCGATGCAAATATTTTCAACGATTGAACCTAATTTTCATCGTTTTCAACTCGATTAAACGTTCAGAATGATTAAACAATCAAAACATTCTATTACAAACAAAATCAAAATGTATTTGCAGAAATAGAAAAAAACAGAGTATGAAAATTCAATTGATAAAATTAGTAGAATCATATTCAAAAATCACCATCAATGCATGTATTATTCACAGAAACGAACGATGTTGATAATAGAAGAAGAATTAAAGAAAAAATGGCTTTCAAAAAAGTTTCAGACGCGAAGATTAGAAACTATTAAACAGAAAAATCATAAAACGCATTTGGTTTTTTATATAACGCATTTGGTTTTTTATAAAACGCATTTGATTTTTTTATAAAACGCATTTGGTTTTTTAAACACTATTTAAACTGGTTTTTACAAAAATGCACTTGGTTTTTGTAAAACGCACTTGGTTTTGTAAAACGCATTTGGTTGTTGTAAAACGCACTTAGTTTTGTAAAACGCATTTGGTTTTTTGTAAAACGCACTTGTATTTTGTAAAACGCATTTGGTTTTGTAAAAAGCATTTAGTATAAATAAAAACTCACATTTTCCTCACTTTTCCCCCTATTTTACTCTGTTTTCCTCAAACAAACAAAACAACTATATTCACACACACTTGAGGTAATGTTTTTATGGATTGGTTGTTTTTTTCTTTTTTTCTTCTTTTTCCTTTGTTTTGTGATTAGCCAGAGACACAAAGATATTGGCTTCTTGGTTGTCTTGATAGAGGAAGTGACTAAATCTGAGCCACGATTGAGGTCGGTGAGGCTTTGGTCCGGCGGTTGGGTCAGGTGGTGATGGTGGTTAATGAACGATTAAAAAATGATATGAAGGATCATTACCTTTTTCCCCTTTTAAATCAAACTGGATTGGGTTAAGATTGGGTTAGTTAGAATTAACTAGGGTTTACACGTGTCAGACTGTGGTGGCTTCTTACACTTTGTAGGTTAAGGATACTTTGTATCCTATACTTTCTCTAAAAGTTATTTTTTTTTTTTGGAAGGCAACTTTCATTAACAAACTGGACTATCTCCAAGGCAGAGATAGCCAAACCAACAAACAATCACATTACATCACATCAAAATTGAAAGAACGCCAACCATCCCATTTTATATCATTGCCCTTACAACGACTGTTAAACCAAAGAAAACTAAGAGCCTTCACTTCCGCGATTAATTGAGTAACCTCCATATTCGTCTTCTTAAACACTTTGTCATTTCTTGCCTTCCATATCCGCCATAACGTAATCATCAAAATGCCACGAAAGACCTCCTTTTTCGGTTGTGAATATCCAGAATGCTCCGCAATAACGTTTAAATCCTGCACAGAAAAAAGGAATATCGGCGGCACATGACACCACCTCGCTATACCACACCATACCCCATTCGAGAACATACATTCTGCTACAATATGATCAATAGACTCAACCGGACCATCACAAAGCAAACAACCAGCTTCGCCAACGCTAATATTCCTGCGCCGAAGAGCCTCTATCGTCGGTATACGGTCTAACACCGCCCTCCAAAAGAATAAGTTACATTTAGCTGGAAGCCATTTGACCCACTGCGACACACTAGAATTCACCGTGATATTCGCCGCATTAACCCATTGTTTCGTATCTTTAACCGTCAAAAGTTGCAGCGCATTCGCGTTCCAAACCCACGAATCCGGGCGATCTACCAAGACAATATCCGCAACCTGCCTCGAACAGTCAATCAACTCTGCACATTCTTGAACAGAATGTGGATATCGCTTCCAATCCCATGACAAAGCACCCCTTCTACCATCGAAACAAACTCTATCCGCTACTAAAAACCATTTGTTTTTTTCAAGGCCAAAAATCGTCGGAAATAAAGACTTTAAAGGTACCCCATTCAACCACGGGTCAATCCAGAATTTAATCTCTTTACCATCTCCAAGTCATTAACGTTTAAAAGTTATTAACGTTTAAAAGGTATGGGAAAGGAACACACCTGCCTAGTGTATATATACAGAGAGAGAGAGATATATAGATGTATCCTTTTCCAAGAAAAAAACGAGACCTGTTTTTCCTCCCACGAAACTTATCAAAACCATGGCTCGTTTCCTCTCTCAAACCCTAACCCGATCAACAATATCATCATCTTCATCAATAATATCCTTTCAACCCTTCAAACTGGGCATATCACAACCCAATCGATTCTCAAGCCGATCAGGAAAAAACCAATTAATCGAAGTTGATCTTGAACCAGACGGAGACGTGGAGGTTTTAGGATTAAAAAAGCTCGAAGATGTCATCCACAATATTATTGTAAGGCAATCTGCTCCTGATTGGCTTCCTTTTGTTCCCGGGTCTTCTTATTGGGTCCCCCCTCATCGTCACCGACCTCAATCTCATGAATTGTTTGAGGTTTTGAAGAGTTTGACCAATCCGTTGACCGAGGATGAATCTATGTCGGTTAGATCGTCTCGTGGCTGGCCTTCTTCTGCTTATTTTATTGAAGGTATTAAAAAATTATTATTATTATTATTATTATTATTATTTTTTTTTTTGTAAAATATGATTGGGTTTTTATGCAATTTTGAGTTGGAATTATTTTATATTTATATAAAAATGCAAGATTTTTTCGGATTGTTCTTTTCGGGTGCGAAATGCGTTATTTGCATCGAGTCTTTGGGTCAATGTTGTTTAGATAACTGGCATTGGTGTTAAGGTAGTCTGCAAATTGAGTTGTGTCTTGAAGGTATTATGTTTAGTTCCCTTAGTTTTAAATGGCGTGTCATGAGGCGCTCAGGAAATGCATCAGGGGATTCAGGCAGCGCCTCGTGTACTTCTAAGTGAAAATTAGGGGTACAAATGAGCTCGGGCTCAGCTAGTTTCGAGGCTGGCTCGTTTTAAGCTCTATTTCTAAAGCTTGAGCTTGTGGGTACTGAATAGTTTTTCAGCCAAAATTAGGATCCGTAGAAGGCCTAAATATTACGAAAGGTTTACTTGATAGAAAGGTCAGTATGTAAAACAGATGAGAGGCGCAACAACTCGTTAAATAAAGCATGTTTAGTTGTACATAGAGCACCGCTTTGCGTATGTGATGTGCGCCCCTCGCGCCTTGGCTTTTGGGACCTAAATGCATCAGCCTAACGTTATTTTTAAACTAAGATCAGTCTCCTACCGTGTGCGTTTATAAATGATTTGTTGTCATTGCTTGATCACAATAAGTCAATCTTATCCTATCACACTGTGGTTTTAAACAGCGATGATATAATTCTGTTCAAGTTGGCTAGATTATTGGTGTGCCTGATGTCGTTGTTGTTTGGTTCAGTTAAGTCGTCTTTTTTCTTAGTTTGGAATGAAAGTAAGCATCGACGTTTTTCCTAAGATCTATTTCTAGCTTTTAAGATTTAAGGTATGCCTTAGTATCATGTTCAACAATAGTTTTCGCTTTTTACATGTTCAACATTTTTCCTGTGCTATCTTTAACGGGTACTTTTTAATCAGAGATCTATAACTTTTATATTTCAGCGAGACTGTATAGTAGTTATTAAACGTTTTCCTTTTCGTGGTTTCTTAACGTTAAGTCGAAAATTCATTTGTTTTTATATTTTATTCGCCGTTATAACTTAAAGTTGTAACTGCAGGTACTTCTCCAATGCATCCCATGGAGGTGAAAGTTGATAAAAATGAGGACGAAGAAGGATGAACTTACGGATCTAACACATGTTCAGAGTAAGTGTAGTGTACCATCGCGTGTTAACTTTGTAATATCTTATATCGTTATCTGTAATCTATATTTAAGCTGTTGTGTTGGATTACGCAGAAGGCTTCACATTGTACATATTTAAAGAAGTTGGAAGTCGCGGTTTGAAGAAAGCATGAGTTCGGTTGGATGTTTCGTGGTGGTTCTGTTGTAGGTAGATTTATAAATTAAGTTTACTTTTGTATCTTTTTAGTAACTTAAGCTGTTTGTATCTTCTCATAACCATTTCACAAGTTTACAGTTACACCTTAATAAATTTATGTACTTTGTATGTGAATAGTAGCATGATTTTGATTTCGTAACAAAATTAAAACGTATATGATAATATAATTTTCTTCAAAACGAGTGTTCGTATAGAATATGTTGTGTTGTCTTGTGTTTGAAATCTATAGGTTAAACAGAACGCGCATGCCATGCTGAGTTCGTGAGAGATCAACAAACTTCGATAGGTATCAGTAACGGTACTGGTTTTCGGTACTTTACCATTTTGGTACTAGTTACTAGGCTAGTAACTAGTAGTTTTCTTAGTGTAAAATTAGGTTTTCTTTTTCTTTTTTCTCTAAAATTAGTACATGTTAACTTATGTTATAAATGTATCTTAACTTCAGTTCGAAATGTGTCATAAGCTTAAACATAGAAACTAAACGGAATGTTAGGTTGTGGGTTCAAATCCTTTCAAATGCAAGATGAGGTGAAATTAAGGTGTAATAAAATTTGCCGTTAAAAAAAGAAACCAAACGGAATTAACGGTTTTATTATTTCAGTTTTTCTTAACAAATTAAATTTGGTTTTGATTTCAACTGATTAAAAAATGTTAGGAATTTGTTAAAACCAGATGGTCAAAACTTCTAATAAACCATAGAAGTACAAAACTTCATGTTTTGCAATAACGTACTCAATTACACAAATAAAACATGTATTTAGCCCATTTAGTTTTCAATGGATTTGATTTTTTTGTTTTCTAATAAATTTCATTCCTTAGCTATTTTAATAGAGATGAATATGTAGTATTGTTTATTTTCCTTCTTGACATTTTGATATAAAGTTTAATGAAAATGAAGTATTAAAAAATTTTTGGTGTTTTTTTTACCGTAAGCTATGGCAATTGCCTCTATAAGAATTTTCATGACCGAACCAATATTGACCGATAGTATTTATGATATAATTGTGATAATAAATATCGAGTGTGTGAGAGTTGTATGAAAATGAGAGTTTTTCCTCCAAAGTGATCAAGAAGGAGGTCCCTGCCATTGAGGATTAAGCCTCTTTGTATGGTATGGGATAATAGAATACACAATAGGCTAAGATATCTATCATTAATTATGTAGTAGCCTGCCAATTCCCATACGATGGAGAGACATCATTCTTGCTTTCCTTATAAAAGGTGGGGAGTTCGAGTCTTACCGGCACCAAAATGCTGCCGGTGGGCCGGGTTTTATCGCAGTGGGCCTTCGGGCGGCGGATTTTTTTCCGGGAACTGGTGTGAAATTAATGGTGGACCCGGGTTACTCTCGTAGTACTCCTTTATCCAGTGGATACTTCGAAAGTGCTCAGAATTGATTTGTTTGCTGTTAAAAAAAAATTATGTATTAGCCTCAGCCCCTCAAACATGAGGGGTAGACCCAACAGCACTAAGATCATTTATGTTTTGTGGTAAGAAACTAATATCCATCAAATTATAAAAATAAAAATCTGAAATAATTGTTTTAATAAAATATTTTTAGAAAGTTAACTTGTATTTTGCTCTATGTGGTTTGGCAATTTTAACGCTTTTACCGTAATTGTTTGAAAATGGCTAAAATTCTTACCGAAATACCCCTACTTTTAACTGAAATTTTAGACTGAGTTAAAGTCGGAGAGCAAACTAACAACAAAATGAAATAAGTATTTTGACCATTTTCAAATTAGTAGGGCAAAATCTTTAAACTGTCAAACCATATGGAGCAAAATACAAGTTAACTCAACTTTTAATTAAAACTAGAAAAAAAATATAAAGTTTGAGTCTGAAAGATATTTCGGGTTACAAGTTATTACTATTATGAATTAACATCGTATAAAGTAGCTCATGATCTAAACATAGAAACAACAATCACGAGACTGGCATCAAGTCAACATCCGAATCACTGATGGTTCTTTGCTTTTAACCTTAGTTCACACAGAGAAGATAAATCCCTAGAAAATTAGTGATTCAGTGGATACATATAGGATCTTAGAGCGTGTGTAATAGGCTTGATATGGGGCGTTATAGAGCCTCGTAGCGTCCCGACACACAGCCTTTGGGCGTTATAATTAATAAAAAGTTCAAGCGTGAGCAGCATAGCGTGGTGCCCCTTATCTCCCCCCCCCCCCCCCCCCCAAAATAATAATAATAATAATAATAATAATAATAATAATAATAATAAAAAAAAAAAAAAATCAACTTCATACATCCACCTTCTTCTACACCTAATCAACCCCGACTTATACACCCAATCAAACCATAAAAAATTATTCTTTTTATAAAAAACTCAACGTACCATAGCCCTTCATAAAAGCCCCTACCGGCTACCACAACACACTCTTTTTATATAACCCCCACATGGCCACATTTCATTTTATTAATATTTTAGTATATAAAACCCCTCCGCTACAAATGGCCTTAAAAGCCGTTAAAAAAACGTAGAAGCTTAAGAACAAAACATGAATTTATGTAGAAAAAAAATCATCAACAATCTATAATAACTTATAATAAAAGAATTGAGTTTGTATGAGTTGGCATTTAATGGAGGTTGCCATGTGGCATCATGTGAAGCTTTCTTTTAAATTTATTTATTTTGTATTTTAAATAAAATCTATATCTATATTATCTTAAAATTTCAAATATGTTAATTAATATCTTTTCCTTATTTTCCCTCTCACATTTTTTAAATGTTAGTGAACTATTAATTATTTTAAAATTTCAAATATGTTAATTAATTTTTTTATCTTAATTTTTTCTTATTTTCCACTCACAATTTTTAAACGTTAGTAACTTTTATGTATAACATTTTTTTGAAAAAAAAATTACACCAATTTAACGATCGCTTTATTATCTTTCCAACGAACACCATATATAGTGTTATCCAGAAACGAAAAAAAATGTTTTTTTAGTGAGTTTTTTGTTCATGCAGAAAAAAACACAATGTATTTAGGTAATTTCTTAATCATATATAGGCAAGTTACTAATCATGTTATGATAGTATATATGTTTTTGAATCTACTATTACATATATGAATTGCTCATGTTCATGTGCTATAACGATATGCTTAACATTAAAAGAGGTTGAGATTCTTTAATTTGCTAGGAACGCAGCATGAGAATCCCTTTTGATAGTATAAACATTAGAACAACTTTCTTTAACATTAAAAGAGGTTGAGATTGTTTACTTCTTTTATCGTTTTTTTTATTAAGTAATATTAGATTTTTCAACCCCGGGACACTCCCAGGGTAAATCAGCTAGTTTTAGAAAGTATGCACAATAATTTTGCGGTTAAATTGTCATCTCAGCATCGATTGTGGAACATCTGTCTTCTTTTAATACATTCTAGAAAATAACGTTTACAGGTTTTCGTTTCAAATCGGTATAATCTTAGTATTATATCTGAAGGGGTAGGGTACCACTTTCAGGCGCACCCTACCCGCCATTCAAAAATACCTCCGCAGGAAGTTCTAACACCCGCGGAATAATCACTTCCAGGACTACCACAGCGCCAAAGGCGCAGGGGCACCAGTTGACAACACCTAAAGACATCCCCCTTGGACACCAACTTGCCTCCCCCCGACAGATGTCAGCTGACGAGTGGTCAGTCGTCTGACAGCTGACACCCCTGCACACCGTTCACAACTCGCCACGTGTGTGGAGGATAATGAACCTCCCAACCGGCCAACCACGGGATGACACGTGGTCCAATCAGAAGAGGCCCTCCCCAACTTGGATCACTTTATCTAACCAAGAGTTAGGATCCAACTAGGTGGGCCTGCCAACTAACCGGCCCGGTCCCCCGGCCCGGCCCAGTAAAGGAGAGATGGGCTCCAAAAGCTAAGGCCCATGCATCTCCTATAAAAGGAGGGCTCGACCTCCTTTCTCTCCACGTGGAAACCAGCCAATAAGAACGAATACACTCGTATCTCCACTTGTATCATCATTCGCGTTATTTATCAATAAAAGTCACCTTTTCCAGTGGACGTAGATCTTATTAGATCGAACCACTTACATTCTTGTCCATTGTATTTTACTTGCTTATCGTTTGTGTGCACAACCCTAGATTCACTATCGTTGTGAGCCAAGGATTATACCCTGCTGCGAACACGAGTTGTCATACCATATACCACACCCTTCTACCCTCTCACTAAAGATATACTCGTTGTTTCTTCATTGGCGCCATCCGTACCGGCTGAAAGACCAACAAAGCTTTCAAAACCACACCCTTTACTCACACAATGGCTGATCTACCCTCCGGCGGAACCAAGGGAGCAACCCCCTCTGTAGTCATTCAGACCGACAGAGCGGCACCACTCCAAACTCCGGACAAGGACACACAGGCAGCAACCATCAGGGAACGAACCCCGCCCCGCGCGGTCACGGCTTCAGAATCATCTGATTCTGACGCACCCAACACACCAATGGACCCTGACGAGTGGCTCTTCCGAAAGCAACTCAAAAACACCAAGATCTATCAAAACATGCTGGCAAAAATCCAAACCAGCAAGTCCAAGAGTAAGGCTTCCCCTTCCGCAAAACACAGCCGAAAGGGGAAGGAAAAGCAGGCTACAAGACCAAAGTCTCACGTCGCAGGTCGCAGCAAGAACACGCGTGACCTAGACCTAGCAGACTCCGCGTCAGAATCCGACGGATACCAACCCACCAGCGATTCAGACGCCACAAGCCTCAAGAGCCAAAAAGCGGAAGCTGACAAAAACCCACTCGGCGACATCACACCACAAAGAAGACGACGACTTAAACAGACCATACAGGCCTAAGTCGTTCGCTTTAAGCTCTAAATTTTGTCAACGAATAGCCACCGCACCGATAGAAAAACAAGCAAAACTCCCAAGCAGCATCGGTAGATACGATGGCCTGCGAGACCCCACCGATCATCTACATGATTTCGAGTGCGCCGGAACCACAGTCCTTTGGCCTGTACAGGTTTGGTGTCACCTATTTGCACAAACCCTAACAGGCGCAGCCAGAGTTTGGTTTGATAACCTCCCCATAGGAGGCATTTTAGACTTCGATGACCTCATCCAGAAGTTCAAAGATCACTTCTCCCACCTCATGCGGCACAAAAGAGACAAGGCCCACATCCTCCTATGCCAGCGCACAGACAATGAATCCATCGATGACTATATCGTGCGCTACAACAAGGAAGCACTTCAAATCGGCTGCGGAGAAGAACTGACCCTGCAGCTTTATTCACGGCGTGCGCAACGAGGATCTGATGAAAACCCTATCCGGGGAAAACAGGGGTCCCTGATTCCTGGGAAGAAGTCATTAAAGCTTCAAAAATATACGCATCCTCAGAGCGCTCCATCAAACAACAGCGCGGATACAATCAAACCAACAGCTCCAACAGAAACAAAGGCAAGCAATCCGTTTGGTCGCGCATTTCAGGACCAACGGACGAAGGCAAATACTCATCCGCCAATGACGCCCGTCAAACGATCACAAACAAACAATCAAGGGACCACAAGGCCCCAGCCAAAAAGAACACCGACTGGACGCCGCTCACAAAAACTCCGTCGCAGGTGCTCAAAACAGAGCAGGTCACTTTCAAAGAACCCAAGATATTGGGCAAAAGAAAGAATGTCGACCATACCAAATACTGCGAATACCATAACGATTATGGCCACCTAACGGACAACTGCTACAGCTTAAAGCTAGAAATAGAGGCGGCATTAAAACAGGCCAGCTCGGTCACCTCGTCAAAAACGTCAACAAGGGCGGGCGCAACAACTACGACGACAAACACGAAGAGCCCGGAAAGAAACAAATCCGGAATCTGCAAACAAGCTACTTCAGACATACCCCGCACCATCACTGTAACATGATCTCCGCCACGGGCAAGCGCCAGAACAAAGGAAAGCGCCCACGAGAGACTGACGACTCTTGGAAAGAGTGGATGTCCTCATCCCCAAAGTACGAGGAGGACCCTCCGCCACCGCGCCATTAATCGTCACCCGGCGTCGTAGGACATTATCGAACACAATCAATGTTCCTAGACGGCGGAAGCACAGCACTGACATCATATATGATCAGTGTTTTCAAACAATTGGACGAGGACGACAAAGCCCGCCTCGTTCCAGTCAACGCACCAATCTCAGGCTTCATTGATGAAGTCATCATGCCACGCGGCATTATCACTTCCCGGTTACCTTAACAGATGGTACCCACGAACGCACAGAAATCTGTGACTTCATGGTACTAACCAGCGACCTCTCGCCATGATGTCCTACTAGGGAGGGAAGGCTTGGCAAAGTTCAACGCCAATGCCTCCACCCCGCACCAAATGGTGGGTTTCCCAACCCGAACCGGCGTAGCATTAATCCGTGGCAACAAACAGTGCCACGCGATCGACGTGGCAAAACCACAAAAAACACAAACCCGATCGGGAACCGGAAAACTGGGTTCTTAACCCTAAATTCCGGACCAAACGGTCATCATCGGCCATGAAATCTCAACACCATAACGGGCGCACCTTAAGCAACTGCTAGTAAAGAACATAGACATATTTGCCTGGCAACCATCTGACATGATCGGCGTTCCAAGAAACATCGCGGAACACAAACTCAACACGTACAGATCAGTGGAACCATGTGCCCAAAAGATGCGCAAAATGGGAACGGAGAAAACAAAGGCGATGAACGAACAGGTCAACGAACTACTGAACGCCGGCATCATCCGCCCAATACGCTACCAAACATATGGGTCGCCAACCCGGTCATGGTAGGTAAAGCTACAGGCGGATGGCGCATGTGCGTCGATTACAAAGACCTAAACAAAGCTTGCCCAAAGGATTGCTACCCTCTTCCAGAAATCGACTTAAAAGTGGACTCCCTAGCACCATTCCGCTTCAAATGCTTCCTCGACGCCTACAAAAGGCTACCACCAGATCCAAAATGGCGAAGGAAGATGAAGATAAAACGGCTTCCCACAGACAGACACGGGCATCTTCTGCTACACCAAAATGCCTTTCGGTCTGAAAAACGCGGGAGCCACATACCAACTGTCTCATGGACAGGCGCTTTCGTCCATGAGATAGGAGTACGCTTGGAAGTATACTTTGATGACCTCGTCATCAAAAGCAAAGACGAAGATAACATGCTGTAAGACATCCAGAAGACATTCAATCAACTGCGAAAGGTGCGCATGAAGCTCAACCCCAGCAAATGTTCCTTCGGGATGGAAGAAGGAAAATTCCTAGGCGTTGGTTGTCACGCGCGACGGTTTCCGCGCGAAATCCAGACAAAGTCCTAGCCATTGAAAGAATGCCTTCACCAACAAGCATCAAGGAAGTACAAAACGCTAATGGGACGCCTAGTCGCCCTCAACCGCTTCCTTTCAAATTACGCTTCTAAGTCTTTTCCATTTGTAGACACTCTCAAAAATTGTCTTAAGAAAAGTAATATTCCGCTGGACCCCGGAGCGGAAAAAGCTTTTAAAGAAATGAAAGAATGTCTATGAATTTACCTACTCTCACAGCACCACTACCCAAAGAACCCGCTAACCTTATACCTCTCTGTAACAGAGCGGGCAATCGGCGCGGTACTTTTGGTAGATCGAAAACTTGTACAAACACCCATCTACTACATTAGTAGAACCTTGTTAGACGCAGAGACCAGGTACTCCACCATGGAAAAATTAGTACTAAGCTCTCATTCACGCTTCGCGAAGACTACCCCGGTTTTCCATGGCCACCCAATAAACGTCCTAACAGACTACAGAATCAGCGACG
>JAUTDX010007066.1:0-22445 GCA_030844895.1 Ambrosia x helenae | reverse complement strand
AAACAGGTCACTTGAAAAGATTTCGTAGGTACACATTTTCATGTGTATACAGAAGTCGAGTTGAAAAGTGTTAAAAGGTATATTATTAGTTGCAAATTCCTCCCGAAAACATATATTGGATACGTTATATGAAAACATGCAGATTTGTAAAATATGCAATGCAAGTTTATAAAATGCAAGATGAAACCATTTCATGAAGTGTGTGTAAATCTAATGTGTTTCGAAAGACCAAGATTTAAAATGATGTGAAGGTTGTGAATGATCCCAGATGCCTTGACGAATTTTGGAAAATAAAATTTTCTGTATTTAAACATTTATTTAACTTGTGGGTTGAAAAGTCGGAAATTCTTAATTGTTATGAAATGTTGAGAAAATCGAAGTGTTACCCATTAAGACTGGGTAAACTTGAAACCTTTTAAATTTTCAAACTTTTACGAAATTTATACATTGAAAGATCATTTATTTGCAGGATCGTTAAGGCATCTCTTTGGGCTCATAGCGGCTATTTGTTTCAAGGCACAAGGTGTATGAAAAGTGTATTCTAATTTGGCGAATAGGCTTTGTGAAAAGACTTATAGAATAAGTTGTCAAATTAATCGTTTTAGAGAGTAGTGTACTAGTGCATATCATGTAGGTAGGCATTTATGTATGAGTTTAGTCTGACTAAGAAGTTCTAACTAATGGTAGTTGGCTATGGCTTAGGAGACTGGGTGCAGCAATATTAGTATTAGGTATATGAGGATATACTGTGACTTCGATCAAGTAAGTTTGTAAATATGAAGGTATAAAAACAGGTTGAAATAATAAGTTTGGAAAAAACCATGTTCATTTTTAACTGTATGATGATCCAACATTCCTAAAATCAGGATGTGATCAAAGTTAAACACGGAGTTTAAAACTTAAGTCGTGGGTAAAAATCTTTTAACGCAAAACGAGTAATACCTTATAGTTTAAAAATCATGAGCATAAGTGAAATAGTGTAAGCTTTAATGCGATAATATATCGAACAAAAGTTTTAGTAATGATGATAAGGGATTCAAAAGCGAATGATCAATGAATAATGGCATATGAAACATCAAGTGATTAAATGGAATCTTCAAATGATAAACAAACATAAATATCAATGATATAAAACATTGGAATTGTTTCCATAGGAACATTTGACCAACTCAAGTATTTGAAATTTCCTAGTGACTTGTGGGGGCGTACATTAGCCTATAAGTGAATGCTCATCTCAAGAGTTCCCAGGTAGGTATACGGGTCCCTCGTCTGATTGGGATTTATACGAAATACCAGGCCTAGACAGAAAACTCAGGATACAGGCACTCACCCTTCCAGATTGCACGTGCCCCATCAATAGTGAATTCCAAAACTTTAGCGAGATTAAAAACGAGATGCAAAAATAGATCCTTGAGATTTGGATTTCACTCCTAACTCAAAGATGTATTTCAAAATTGAAAACGATTGTAGAATGAAACCAATCACTAAGTTAAGGATATCACTCCCAGCTTAGTGGTTAAGTTCCTTTTTGAAAGAAATACTCTTTGAGGTGTGGATGTCACTCCTATCTCAAAGATATATTCCTAAGATAAATAACATATAGAGGAGTGAAACTAATCACCAAGGTATGGATGTCACTCCTAACTTGTGATATCGTTTCGTTTGTGAAATACGAGTATCTTCTTCTTTAAACAACACACCGAAAAAATAACGAGAAAAAAATCATAGCGAAAATATCTTGAAAGAAAATAATAGGATAAAGAGAAATAAACACGAGAGGACTCGTGAATGTAAGCTTGGTTATAGACTAGGCTAAAAGGCATTCTAATAACCTAATTCCCTATAACCATGGCTCTGATACCAATCTGTAACACCCCAACCGATGGCGGGATCATCGAGGTGTCACGTAGTGACGATTGTTCAAAGCACATGGTACTAAAATGTAAATATATTACTGAATAATTTAATTGTCTTACATAGATGAAATGAAAAAAAAATACAAAAGTCTGAATGAAACATGAAATTTGAAATAACTTATTAAAGCAAGTCACTAAAGTCCAATGCTATAGTACTTAGATCAAACTGCACCTGAAACATGTATAAAATAAGTTTTGTCAACATATGAAATGTTGGTGAGCATTCCTAGATTTAATACATATAGCAAGTTGGAAAATGTTATACAATTCAAGTGCAAAGCAGCAGTGCAATTATGTAAACTATGTATCATACAAATGACGAAATCAATCCTGTGACTGTATAATGTACTAAATGAACGGCGGTGTACTTATCCAATAAATGGATAATAACTTAACAATGACCATGGATTCTCCGATGAAAAAGGGGGAGAATCAACCTAGGAGGGTTGTCAATCCAATAGCGCTATCCAATGTTAAGGTCGGCTTGTACAATGTTAATGATTTCACTAAGTACAAATGTATTCTACATGTAGTGTCTAAGCATAAAGCATGTTTGTAAGCAAATGCACATAGTACTAGAATTGTATTGTAAAAATGTGAAATTGTATTTGTAATTTGTATAAGTGTACATGTAACACCCCAAAAATGAATAAAAGCAAAAAGGGGATAGGAAATACTCACATTCGCCAAATGACTAGATAACTAAGCGAGCGTGAAAATGAGAGCAAACCAAAGATTCAACAACGAAACTAGTCCAATTTAGAAGAAAAGAAACAGAATAGGAAAAATATCAAGCTTCCAATTCGCCAATTACAAGAGCTTAAAATCAAAGCTTCAAATGTAGAAGTAATATACTCTAGAAGAAAGGTATGAGGGAGAGTTTAATCGAATTGAAACAATTGATTTAGAGGTGCAAAGTGTAATGGGTCATAGGTGGGTTTTTATACTAGTTTTGGATTCAATTAGGCTTTAAAATTGGTCAACACAATAAAGTAAGGTTTTAAGATGAATTGACTATTTGACTAGGACTTTGACTAGGATTTTGACTAAGACTTTGACTAGGACTTTTGACTAGGACTTTGACTGGAACTTTGACTGTTTGACTGTCTTAGCGGACCACGAGAGCTAAAAAAAATAATTTTTCTAATTTAATCAATTTAAGTTCTGGACTTATTTCCTTCGGTTTCAAAGTTGTTTTAGTACCGAAAATTAAGGGCTTTGGGTATCAAGGTTTGAAACATACGTGCTCGGGTGTAGATGTGAGTATAAAACGTGCATACTTTTACTTATAAAAATTATAAGTTTTATTAAATTGTGAATTTTGGTCCTATTAAAATACGAGGGTTAAAAATGAAAATTTTGAAATAGTTGAGGAACCATTATGCACATTTATGAAAGTGAAGGGTGCAGGTTATCACAATTTTGCTGGTGAAAGAAAAAGTATGAACGAGATGAAATAGAAATTACCTTCTTAGGAAGATCGGGAGTGATTATAAATGTGACATCCGGGAACCAACCACATATTGTTACACTGGCTTTATTGTTTACTTGCTGAATTTCAGGACTAAATTCTTTTCAACTTGGGGATGATGTGACACCCCGCATTTTCAGGTTCATACTTTAACTAAACTCTAGTTAACTTATACATATATTAGTAGCATTTTACTTGACTAGAGTTAATTGAGTCACACGATACATGGTTATAGGTGAACAACTGCATACACGAGTCTTGAACCCCGAACCTTGGTGAAATGATGAAACTAATAATTGTAGATTAACTCGTTTGATATTATTTGCAATTATGTGCTTATGTGAATTTGTTTGTGAACTTATGTGACGTTACATGTTATTATGCGAAAGTACGTTGCCGAGTTCGTAACCGACACTTGACAGACTAAGGATCATATATTAGTTAAAAAAATATTTGGGTTGAATATTTTATATTATATAGTATTATTGTTACATATATTATTTAGTGATTGTATATTGATTATTATTATTATATATAATAATATTTATAAAAAAAAAACGTTCATATGTAGTGTTGACTTGTGGTCAACACATTTGTAATAGTTGAAAGCAATTGTAATAATTGTAAGTTGTGAAAAATACTCCTGTTGGCGTAAAAAAAAAAAAACACATTTTGAGGGTCAAAGAAAACTAAAAAAAGCAATTGTAATATGGTGGACCAGGTGTAACCTGGGCTGTGTTTATGTACAACTTCTCGGCCCAAATCCCTGGAACAATTCATATAAACGTGTTTTATTCATTTTTTTTGAAAAAAAAAAAAACCATAACCCTACTTCGCCTCTACAGCCCCTAATACGAAACTTAAACTCCTACCCTCTGCCATTAACATAATCTAAAGATCCTAGAAGCTTGAGAAGGTTTAAGATCAAGAAGATAAAAGGCTTAAGGTATACAACTCTACATGTGCTTTAATCTCTTTTTCTATTTTTTAATTATGATTTTAAACACCATAAACTCAATTGTCCAGACCTGATGTAAACTTGTTATGACTAAAACATGAGTTTTTAATAAACATTAACGTGTAAGACTATGCGAATAGATGTTGGATTGTGGTATATGTTATGTTTATGCATGATCATGGTTTGTGAACATATAGGGTAAATGGATGTTAATAATTATGATAAAAACTTGCACGTTTGGGCTTCTATATTATATGATCTTGACGTATTACATGTTTTGGATGGTTATATGATGTTCTTGATCGGTATTATGCGACTAGGGTTTGATATAACTAAGATTATTGCATGTTTAAAATCTGGACAGATTGTTTAGGTTAACTTGTAGGGTCTGTTACGTGGCTTTAACATGATGGTTTTTATGTTTTCTTTGCATGCTTAAATCACACCTGGTCTTAGCTTTTCATAATGGCTAAAATCGAGTGATTTGGACGTCGTTTGAGTCGTTTTTGGAATTTTCTTTGAAAATAGGTCATATCAGAATTTCGGGTAACAAACTGAGTCGACTTTAAACCGTCATAACTCGAGATTTATAAAGAATTAAGTTATGAAATTTTTACAGAAGATTAACATTGGAATAATTTGGGTTTTCCAAGTGGATTCATTGCGTTTGGATGAATAAACAATTTTTGGGAATTTTTCTACTAAACTGACCTGTTGTGAAAGTTTTCTAAATATAGCTGTGTTGAACGAATTTTAATAATTTTTGTGTTTGGTTTTGAGATAAAAAAAAATATGGGTTGTTAAATGAATCCCAAGGAATATTCAGTAAGAATTTGGGAGTTTAACTCACTGATTTAGCATTTTAAATAAATTAGTTTTGGTGACGCACAATCTGTCCTAAAAACGCAGATTGTGTATTATTGTGTTTACGTGACAAATTGAAGTCCTAGGTGGTATGTATTTGATATGTATTTGAATGGGCACTTGTATGTGTTGCATATGGAGTGTAAAACTAATTGTAACCAACATATTCACCAACGGGTCCGTAGGGTTTACTTATGCATGTAGAATCACTAGGTGTCACTTACACGCTTTTGAACATTTAAACGTCTTGGACAAACGGGTTATATGGTGTAATGGTATTACACATATACTTACTTAGTGACACTTATACTAGGGAGTCGGTAGTGCACCCTACTTGGAGTTTGGATTTACTTGCTTGCATACTAAGGTGAGTTTCACTACTCTTTTCTCAAAAGCATGCGTCTCGGGTTGAGACAACGTACTATAACTTTTTCTAGTCTGGGTTGGGACTACTATTTTCTTGTCCGGTTTGGGACTACTTTACACATCCCGGGTTGGGATGCTATGATCCTTGTGTGGGTCGGTTTTTGACTCCTTGTGTGAGTCGGGTTTTGCTAGTTCGCAACTGTGTCCTTGATGAAACTAAACCAACTATCATCTGTAAGTCCTTCACATACCGAATGAGTTGCCGGGTTATGGCAAGCGGGTTATTAGTTGATAGCGCTATTAGGTCTTACAAACCTCACACCGGCTCGGGGAGTGCGGGAGTGAACTATAACTTAACAGATTTTATCATTATTGATAGGCAATGATGTAAGGCATGCAGCTCACGTTTGTGACTACACGTACATCAGCAGTTCGGTATATCGGTGTTAGTTATCATGAATGGGTTAGCTACCCTTGACATTCGATGAACTAGTGTTTACACGGTTCTTGGAACCAACTCAATTACTTGTTTACGTGGTAGTGGAAACCAGCGCAGTTACATACTCATTTACTTTACTTAGTGAACTCACCAACATTGTTTGTTGACCCACGATATACATGCTTTTGCAGGTAGTTAGCTTCCGGTGCCAGGATTAGAAAGCACTGCACACTTCACTGCATTCGGGGTCTTGGGCACACACCTAAATTACATATTATGCTTTTATATTTTCTTTCATATGATTTTAATTTGGGCGCGTTGTTTTGCGCATGGTCTTTAAAAGGTTTAAATTTGGTTTACGTTTCCGCAGCTTAACCTAACTTGATTTTTGAAAACGAACTAAATGGTTTGGGCATTTAGAGTTCGTTCATATGACTTATGGCTACGGGATCCTGGTATGTCATGCGCCTCGCGGTATAAACCACGCAGTGGAAATTTGAGGGTGTGACAGATTGGTATCAGAGCCATTGGTTATAGTGAACTAGGACTGCATGTTGAGTCTAGTCTATAATCATCATAGCATAAGTACACTCATAACTTAAGTGCACAACTAGCTTTTAGCTACATATAACTACAACATATGATTTCGGGAGATATGTTATCTTCTTGTTCTAGACCTAATTCTGAACACGTCAATGGTGGGAACCCAGGGTTACACCAGGTGGCGCATTACTGGGAGTAGTATCCTAACAAGCCTCATGGATGACGAAACGACAATAGTACAAGGGAGGGAGCCCTTGCGAGCGTTGTGGCGCACGTACACAGGAAGCTGCACGATGCGCATGACGTGGTACCATTAAATCAAATCAACTGTGAAGAAATTCAAATACTGAGATTTATCCTTTTCACTGAGCAATGAGACAATTAGTTTCTGTTCCTTGTTACTTGATCTATCTTACTTCCATTCGAAACTCAGACGGGACTAGGTTACACATATAGAACTTATTTCTTACTTTATTACCTTACGCCTAGTATGAGCGGGCGGACGTATGATTGCATATCCCTGTTACTCATAAGTATATGGTAGATTCATGGGAACACATTAGATCGAGGCTTGTTACACACACTCTTGGGGAGTTACGTAAGTCCTGCGATGCAGTTCAACATCTCAAAAGAAGACGAAACCTACCAGTGACTGACAGTCACGATTGGAGGAACGAATGGTGCTGATGACCATTGAGCTGACTTACACAGGACCGGAGAAGGAGACTGTACGTGATGAGAACCATATAACACTGACATCGTGAAAGAGGAAGGATAAGGGATGGAAGGGGAACCTGAGCAGGACGAGCACATGGAAAGTGAGGATGAAGGCTCTACTATCTAGACAGAGCATGGCAACGATTGGCTCTTACTTTTTCTTACCTGTCTTTTCTTTCTTTCCCTTTGTTAACTTAGATAAGACTGAGTTCTTATGATCAACGATAGGGTGGTTGAGGCCCTCGCATCTTTCCAAGCTAGTAAAGATCCATCTTGCTAAATCATTCTTTTCCCCTGACTTCCACATTTGAACTTTCTTATTCCTTGAACGCACATGCCACAACAACAACCTGCCATCATATTTTCAAGCCCCTTATTGGTTGTAAACCTCGATAACTCCAACGGAACTGAAGGAGACCGTCTGATTGCTTCGATAGTATAAGTCTTTTCCATGTGCATTTGCCCCAGGCAGGATGGGGTAATATATGCTACATGCACACTCGGTGAGTTACAGATGCTTGGATGAAGAACGTAACACCCTGTGGTCAAATCTAGAAATTTATTATATAAAGACGGTTGGGTCTGAGATCGACGCCTACACTACCAAGCTACAGGAGATAGCTACTATATGCTCAAATCTATTTAACCTACCTTACTAGCGAATCGAGCTTCTTACCAAAAGGGTTGGTCCCTCAGGTTCGTGGCATGGCCACTACAGCTCACCTACCCAGAATCTAACAAATCTTTCAACTGGCTCGCAAACACACTGACTAGGCTGTTGAGCATGGTACTTTTCTGAAGCATGGTGTTTCATCTTCTACTTTTGGTGATATCAAGAGAACGTGGGATAGTTTGAGGTATAGGTCCTTCAACAACACAACAACACAACAACAACGGCACAACAACAATGGGGCCCGTGGAATAGCAATTGTGATTGGCTCTGGGGAAGCTAGGACTGATAACAATGTCGTGATGGGTACGTGTTCCTTGAACGACACTCTTGCTTCTATTTTATATGATACTGGTGTGGACTATAGTTTTGTGTCATCGAAACTTAGTAAACAATTAGGGATGATTCCTACTCTTCTTGCTACCTCGTACTCTATAGAATTGGCTGATGGGAAGCCTGTTGAGGTAACCCACATACATCGTGACCGTAAGCTCGAATTGGATGGGCAATTGTTTTCCATCAACCTCCTACCTATCACCCTAGGTAGCTTTGATATCATGGTTGGCATGGACTGGTTGTCCAAGCAACACGCTGAAATTCTCTGTCAGGAGAAGATTGTTCATGTCACCCTCCCTAGTGGAGAACTTTTATCTATTCAGGGTGATCGTGGTGGTGCCATGGTGGGCATCATCTCCTTCTTGAAAGCCCAGAAGTGTATCCGTAAGGGTTGTCCAGCCATTTTGGCTAACATATCTGACACTCGAGCTGAAACTGAAACTAAGATTGAGGACATCCCAGTAGTCCGAGTTTTTCCAGAGGAACTACCTGGATTTCCACAAGTTCGTCAAGTGGAGTTTTCAAATTGATCTTGTACCTGGAGCAGCTCCAGTTGCATGCGCACCATACCGCCTAGCACCAGGCGAACTTCAAGAACTATCTACCCAACTCCAAGAGCTATTGGATAGGGGTTTCATTAGACCTAGTTCTTCGCCATGGGGAGCTCCAGTTCTGTTTGTTAAGAAGAAAGACGGGAGTTTTCGCATGTGTATTGATTATCGGGAGTTGAACAAAGTGACGGTTAAGAACCGTTACCCTTTACCTCGTATTGATGATTTGTTCGACCAACTGCAAGGGTCGAGTTTCTACTCTAAGATTGACTTGAGGTCAGGATACCATCAGCTGAGAGTCCGAGAGGAGGATGTGGCAAAGACAGCCTTTCGAACTCGTTATGGACATTATGAGTTTTTAGTGATGCCATTTGGGCTAACTAATGCACCGGCTGTGTTCATGGATCTAATGAACCGTGTGTGCAAGCCCTATTTGGACAAATTCGTCATAGTGTTCATAGATGACATACTGATTTATTCCAAGAGCAGGGAAGAGCACGAGCAACACTTGCAGCTGATCTTGGAACTATTGAGAAATGAGCAGTTATATGCAACATTCTCTAAATGTGACTTTTGGATTCGAGAAGTCCAATTTCTTGGACATGTGGTTAACGAGGCAGCAATACATGTTGATCCCACCAAGATTGACGCTATTAAAAAGTGGGAGGCTCCTAAGACTCCTACTGAGGTGCGCCAGTTTCTTGGTCTCGCGGGATACTATTGCAGATTCATTGAGGGATTCTCTAAGATCGCTCAACCTCTCACCGCCTTGACGCAGAAGGGTATTACTTATAAGTGGGGAGATGCCCAAGAATCTGCTTTTCAATTATTAAAGTCGAAACTTTGTAGTGCACCTATACTATCATTATCTGAGGCTACAGAGGACTTCGTAGTGTACTGTGATGCGTCTATCCAAGGGTTAGGGTGTGTGCTGATGCAGTGTGATAAGGTAATCGCGTATGGCTCACGTCAATTAAAGGTTCATGAGAAGAATTACACCACCCATGACTTGGAATTAGGAGCAGTGATTTTTTGCTCTAAAGATCTGGAGGCATTATCTCTATGGGACGAAGTGTACGATCTTCACTAACCACCAGAGCCTCCAACACATATTCGATCAAAAGGAGCTGAACATGCGACAGCGTCGATGGGTCGAGCTTCTGAATGATTACGACTATGCCATCAAGTACCACCCAGGGAAAGCTAACGTAGTAGCTGATGCCCTCAATCGAAAGGAAACGAAACCTAAACGGGTGCGAGCCTTACAACTTACCATTCATTCTAATCTTCCTGATAAGATACGTGAAGCCCAGGGCGAGGCCTTGAAAGGAGAAAATATCGGGCTTGAAACATTACATGGTGCTGATAAGCACTTGGAACTAAAGACTGATGGTCTTCAATACTTTATGGATCGATTCTGGATACCACGTTTTGGGGATCTCAGACAACTGGTGCTCGATGAAGCTCACACCTCTCGATACTCGGTACATCCTGGTTCGGACAAGATGTACCAAGATCTTAAGACTCTTTACTGGTGGCCACTTACGTTAGTTAAGTGCTTGACTTGTGCGAAGGTTAAGATTGAATATCAGAAACCTTCAGGCCTACTCCAGCAACACAACAGAGATCCCTATGTGGAAATGGGACGGGATTTATATGGATTTTATTACAAAGCTTCCTAGAACGCCAACGAGCCAAAATATGATTTGGGTTATCGTGGATCGTTTGAGAAAATCGGCCCACTTTCTGGCTATAAAGGAAACGGACTCGCTGGAGAAACTAGCAAATCTCTACATCAAGGAGGTAGTCTCTAGGCATGGGGTGCCTACTTCTATTATATCTAATCGCGATGCGTGATTCACTTCTCACTTCGGGACTACTCTCCAAAACGCTTTGGGAACTCGCCTAGATATGAGCACAGCCTATCACCCACAGACGGATGGACAGAGTGAACGCACCATCCAAACATTGGAAGATCTGCTACGAGCGTGCGTGGTGGATTTTGGCAATAGTTGGGATAAACACTTGCCTTTGATTGAATTCTCTTATAACAACAGCTACCACACTTCGATACAGTGTGCGCCTTTTGAGGCACTTTATGGACGCAAGTGTAGGTCTCCCATCTGCTGGACTGAGGTTGGGGATAGCCAGCTAACAGGTCCCGAACTCGTGCACGAAACTTCTGAGAAGATAGTGCAAATCAGAAACCGGATGGCTGCTGCTCGGGATCGACAGAAAAGTTACGCTGATAAGCGTAGGAAACCTTTGGAGTTCCAGGTTGGGGACAAGGTTCTATTAAAGGTGTCACCTTGGAAGGGGGTGATACGCTTTGGGAAACGGGAGAAATTGAATCCACGATACGTGGGACCATTCGAGATTGTCAAAAGGATTGGTCCGGTAGCTTACCGGCTAAACTTGCCTGATGAACTCAGTGGAGTGCACAATGTATTCCACGTATCGAACTTGAAGAAATGCCTATCGGATATGACACTGGTAGTGCCACTGGAGGAGATTCAGGTGGACGACCAGCTACGGTTCGTGGAAGAACCAGTGGAGATTCTTGAGTAGGGCGTCAAGAAACTCAGACAAAGCACTATACCTATTGTTAAGGTACGGTGGAATTCCCGTCTAGGACCGGAATACACGTGGGAGCGCAGAGATCAGATGCGACTCAAATATCCACACCTCTTTACTGAACCTGAACCTGTGCATAGATCGAATGCCGAACATAAAGCAGCTCGCTCAAAGTGAATTTCGGTCGAAATTCCTTTCAACTTGGGGATGATGTGATATCCGGGAACCAACCACATATTGTTACACTAGCTTTATTGTTTACTTGCTGAATTTCAGGACTAAATTCTTTTCAACTTGGGGATGATGTGACACCCCGCATTTTCAGGTTCATACTTTAACTAAACTCTAGTTAACTTATACATATATTGGTAGCATTTTACTTGACTAGAGTTAATTGAGTCACACGATACATGTTATAGGTGAACAACTGCATACACGAGTCTTGAACCCGGACCTTGGTGAAATGATAAAACTAATAATTGTAGATTAACTCGTTTGATATTATTTGCAATTATGTGCTTATGTGAATTTGTTTGTGAACTTATGTGACGTTACATGTTATTATGCGAAAGTACGTTGCCGAGTTCGTAAACGACACTTGACAGACTAAGGATCATATATTAGTTAAAAAAAATATTTGGGTTGAATATTTTATATTATATAGTATTATTGTTACATATATTATTTAGTAATTGTATATTGATATTATTATTATATATAATATTATTTATAAAAAAAAAAAAACGTTCATATGTAGTGTTGACTTGTGGTCAACACATTTGTAATAGTTGAAAGCAATTGTAATAATTGTAAGTTGTGAAAATACTCCTGTTGGCGTAAAAAAAAAAATAACAAAACACATTTTGAGGGTCAAAGAAAACTAAAGAAACAGGCGCCTATGGTGGACCAGGTGTAACCTGGCTGTGTTTATGTACAGCTTCTCGGCCCAAATCCCTGGAACAATTCATATAAACGTGTTTATTCATTTTTTTTGAAAAAAAAAAACCCATAACCCTACTTCGCCTCTACAGCCCCTTATACGAAAATTAAACTCCTACCCTCTGCCATTAACATAATCTAAAGATCCTAGAAGCTTAAGAAGGTTTAAGATCAAGAAGATAAAAGGCTTAAGGTATACAACTCTACATGTGCTTTAATCTCTTTTTCTATGTTTTAATTATGATTTTAAACACCATAAACTCAATTGTCCAGACCTGATGTAAACTGTTATGACTAAAACATGAGTTTTTAATAATCATTATCGTGTAAGACTATGCGAATAGATGTTGGATTGTGGTATATGTTATGTTTATGCATGATTATGGTTTGTGAACATATAGGGTAAATGGATGTTAATAATTATGATAAGACATGCACGTTTGGGCTTCTATATTATATGATCTTGACGTATTACATGTTTTGGATGGTTTTATATGATGTTCTTGATCGGTATTATGCGACTAGGGTTTGATATAACTAAGATTATTGCATGTTTAAAAACTGGACAGATTGTTTAGGTTAACTTGTAGGGTCTGTTATGTGGCTTTAACATGATGGTTTTGATGTTTTCTTTGCATGGTTAAATCCCACCTGGTCTTAGCTTTTCATAATGGGTAAAATCGAGTGATTTGGACGTCGTTTGAGTCGTTTTTGGAATTTTCTTTGAAAATAGCTCATATCAGAATTTCGGGTAACAAACTGAGTCGAGTTTAAACCGTCATAACTCGAGTTTTATAAAGAATTAAGTTATGAAATTTTTACAGAAGATTAAAATTGGAATACTTTGGGTTTTCCAAGTGGATTCATCCCATTTGGATGAATAAACAATTTTTGGGAATTTTTCTACTAAACTGACCTGTTGTGAATGTTTTCTGAATATAGCTGTGTTGAACGAATTTTAATAATTTTTGTGTTTGGTTTTGAGATAAAAAAAAAATATGGGTTGTTAAATGAATACCAAGGATATTCAGTAAACATTTGGGAGTTTAACTCACTGATTTAGAATTTTTAATAAATTAGTTTTGGTGACGCACAATCTGTCCTAAAAATGCAGATTGTGTATTATGTGTTTACGTGACAAATTGAAGTCCTAGGTGGTATGTATTTGATATGTATTTGAATGGGCACTTGTATGTGTTGCATATGGAGTGTAAAACTAATTGTAACCAACATATTCACCAATGGGTCCGTAGGGTTTACTTATGCATGTAGAATCATTAGGTGTCACTTACACGCTTTTGAACATTTAAACGTCTTGGACAAACGGGTTATATGGTGTAATGGTATTACACATATACTTAATTAGTGACACTTATACTAGGGAGTCGGTAGTGCACCCTACTTGGAGTTTGGATTTACTTGCTTGCATACTAAGGTGAGTTTCACTACTCTTTTCTCAAAAGTATGCGTCTCGAGTTGAGACAACGTACTTAACTTTTTCTAGTCCGGGTTGGGACTACTATTTTCTAGTCTGGTTTGGGACTACTTACACATCCCGGGTTGGGATGCTATGGATCCTTGTGTGGGTCGGTTTTTGACTCCTTGTGTGAGTCGGGTTTTGCTAGTTCGCAAACTGTGTCCTTGATGAACTAAACCAACTCTATCATCTGTAAGTCCTTCACATACCGAATGATTGCCGGGTTATGGCAAGCGGGTTATAGTTGATAGCGCTATTAGGTCTTACAAACCTCACACCGGCTCGGGGAGTGCGGGAGTGAACTATAACTTAACAGATTTTATCATTGTTGATAGGCAATGATGTAAGGCATGCAGCTCACGTTTGTGACTACACGTACATCAGCAGTTCGGTATATCGGTGTTAGTTATCATGAATGGGTTAGCTACCCTTGACATTCGATGAACTAGTGTTTACACGGTTCTTGGAACCAACTCAATTACTTGTTTACGTGGTAGTGGAAACCAGCGCAGTTACATACTCATTTACTTTACTTAGTGAACTCACCAACATTTTTTGTTGACACACGATATACATGCTTTTGCAGGTAGTTAGCTTCCGGTGCCAGGATTAGAAAGCACTGCACACTTCACTGCATTCGGGGTCTTGGGCACACACCTAAATTACATATTATGCTTTTATATTTTCTTTCATATGATTTTAATTTGGGCGCGTTGTTTTGCGCATGGTCTTTAAAAGGTTTAAATTTGGTTTACGTTTCCGCAGCTTAACCTAACTTGGTTTTTGAAAACGAACTAAATGGTTTGGGCATTTAGAGTTCGTTCATATGACTTATGGCTACGGGATCCTGGTATGTCATGCGCCTCGCGGTATAAACCACGCAGTGGAAATTTGAGGGTGTGACAGATTGGTATCATAGCCATTGGTTATAGTGAACTAGGACTGCATGTTGAGTCTAGTCTATAATCATCATAGCATAAGTACACTCATAACTTAAGTGCACAACTAGCTTTTAGCTACATATAACTACAACATATGATTTCGGGAGATATGTTATCTTCTTGTTCTAGACCTAATTCTGAACACGTCAATGGTGGGAACCCAGGGTTACACCAGGTGGCGCATTACTGGGAGTAGTATCCTAACAAACCTCATGGATGACGAAACAACAATAGTACAAGGAGGGAGCCCTTGCGAGCGTTGTGGCGCACGTACACAGGAAGCTGCACGATGCGCATGACGTGGTACCATTAAATCGAATCAACTATGAAGAAATTCAAATACTGAGATTTATCCTTTTTCACTGAGCAATGAGACAATTAGTTTCTGTCCCATCAGTCATCAGATAAGATATTATGATTAAAAAATATATCAACCTTGAAAATATATTAACGGTAACATATTTTTTGGGGACAATTGTTGGTGGTGAAAATCCTCAGGATGATTTTACCTCTCATCCCTGTTGTAGCATCCTCAGGATACTGAAGGGGCCAACTGACTTCAGGATGTAGAAATATTTCAACATGTGTGCATCCTGAGAATGGATTAACGAATTATCTTTTTATATATAATTGCAGGTACAACTAAGTTATAATATGAACACATAAGTGCTCTACAACGTTTATATTATAACATTCAGTCAAATTGGAGTCAAAGATTGAAGAGTAACTTATATCAACCAAAGGCTAAGCTCGAAGATGAAGTCAAAGATGTAACCGTCGTTCATTAAATACCGGCGAAGAATAAGGAAACAGCTGAAGCAACAAATATATTCAGTTGAAACTTACCCAACGTTCACCTGAATACTTTGAAGGAGATTAACTACATAGCGGATATTGTGGGATACATTATTTACCTCCTTGTATTATATAAATGGGAATGATGGACGAGATATAGGACACATGGCTTCTACTAGAGCCATACACACACTCAACTACTGAGAACACTCACGAATCATTGTAATATTAGATCACTCGTCCACTCATTCATCCAAAGTTGGAATCCATTTTACCACATTAATATTAACAAACAAGGCAGGGGCCTAGTCTCCTCCTGAGGTTTTATGCCGGCGATCTATCATTGATCAAGGGCTTTCCTCCTACATCGAGTGTCGTTTCTTTATAGCATTTTACTTACATTTGTCTATCTTAGCATAATTCACATTTCGGCCTGACAGTTACATCCTCAGGATATAACTGTCCATCCTCAATTTTCTCATCATCATCCCGAGCATAGTTGTCAATTAATAGCTTATCCATATTAACAAGTCACCATCCTAAGAATAACACTTAGTTTTTATCAAACTAGCACTCTACCTCACTTTAACTAATTTGGAAAAACAAGATTATTTTTAGTAGATAATTTTTGACCAAAACAATTAGTATGAATATAATCATTAGATTCAATGAGCTAGAAATAAAATTTCCTATTGAAACATATTCTAACGTCAAGATATGCACTTTTTGATGACTTGTAAACAGATGTTGTCACACAACTGTGATCCATTAGAATTTTCAACTGAAGGTCTAAAGATGATGTAACCAGAGTTTTAAAACAAACTTTGTAAGACTTAACTTGTAATCAATATCTAACGAAGTAAATTTAAATTTAAATTAGACAAGTCTTTTCAAATTCATAATTACATACAGTCGGCACAGCCCTAAAAGTCTTTAATAGTCACTGTACAAATGAAGGATCTAGATGGAAAGATACCATCAATTTTGTTGGATCAGTTTGCTCTTTTGCTAAGTAAGAACTTTCTATCTTGACACTTAAGTGTTTAGCAAGCCCTTGTAAATCAGATTATAAGCACCGCGGAATGTATAAGTTAAAGCAACACTTTTTATACTAAGGAAGAGTTATTACTCCCCCTTGATGATTGAAACTAATAAATGACAAGTATTTATTATGAATCCAAGCAGTAAATGAGAATTAGATACTTAGACAGATTCACAATAAATACTGAAATGGAATAGAACAGTGAGAGTGTTTGAAGGATTTTTCTATTAAAATCAATGTCTAAAATAGAAGGTTGAAGCCTCCTATTTATAGACGATTACATACATGTATCTTGCCCAAAAAGCAAGTACAGAAACAACAGAAACAAGTTGCACAAGTTGCAACATTGAAAACTAACAACTACAGCTAAGAGTAATAATAAACAATAAAACTACTGATGCAAAAGGCGGTGGAAAATATCTGATGCTAAGTGCTGATGAATGACAAACTACTGATGAGTAGTTTGTCTTCAGTACTTCTGAAGTGAACTTGTCTGGTTTGGATTTCAGAACTTCTGATGAAGTTTCTTCTTCAGCACTTCTCATATCTTCTCTTCAGCAGTTCTTTGTTTTCTTTTCAGTACTTCTATACTTAGCCAAAATGACAGAAGTGAATTAGACTAAGGTTTCCAAAAGTGGTTTCACCAATCCTCTTTGTCCTAACAATCTCCCCCTGGATTGATGAAGCCAAAACCTTACTAATTCCTTATGTTTTTCTTCTGTCTTGAACAATCTTCCATATCTCTTTGTACATGGTGTTCTTGAGCTGGTTTAACTGACCATCAGATAGAGATCCTCTCTGTGGTTCCAGCTGTTGAATTGTGAGCAGGTCTTGTGTTGACAGTTTCTTCAGATCACTGATCTTCTTGTAAGCCCTGCTTGAGAGGTCTCTTCTTGTCAACAATACTGAGTTGTTATCATTAAGTGACCATCTGATGATAGGTATCTTTGACTTGTTAAAGTCAGAAGAATAGGGAACCAGACTTGTCCCTTAGGTTGATGGTCCTGAGTGTTGGATGCTTCAGTTTCAGTTAACCTCAGGTGGGAGTCTCTTCCTTGTTGTTGTTGCATATCAGGCATCTGAACAGTTGGGAGATGGTGTTCAGTCACTACCCTGGTATGCATCTTTCTTTGATGGTCTTTTGTATTGGTAGGCAAAAGTGGAAGGATCCCTGAATTGTGTTAACAGAGGTTTCTCCTCAATGTCAAAATCTGAATGGACTATTGAACTTCCTTCAAGTAGTACCATTTTGAAGTCAGTTTTGACATTGTCCTCTGCCTTCTTTCTCTGAGTAGCAGGTCTTCTAGTTGATACACCAGAAGTTCTAAATACTGATCTTGAAGGATCAGCAGTTTGAAACTTCTCTGGATTTGCAGCCTTGGCAGCCAAGTATTTTCTGTAAGTATCCATTAGTCTTTCTTCTTTCCATCTGGATACTGAGGCTTTTGAACCATAGCCCTCTGCTACTAACTCTTCTATTATCTGGGCTCTCTTGGCCTTTCCTTCTTTGCTAGTGGCCAGTTTATCTGCAAGCAGTTGTGCCCTTCTTGTCAGCTCTTGCATAGAGAGTCCTTTGAGTGTATAGGCTTTAGTCTTGCTGTTCTTGGTAATGTAAGACACCAGTTGCTGTCTTTTATCTTGTTCAGCAATCTCATCAAAGCTAGCCTGCCTTTGTAGTTCAGCTTCATAAGCCTGAAGTTTTTCTTCATGGCTTAAATCTAGATCATCCCTTTCTTCCAGAGTTTTCCAAATCAGATCTTCTCTGGCCTTCTTGTTGGCTGCAACTAAGCTCTTCTCTAATAATTCAGCTGATTGAGAGATAGGAGAAGGGTTTAGTACAGTCATTGTTGTAACAGTTGTAGGCCTGATAGGATTAGATGTTGGTTGAATGGGAGCAGTGGTTCTGGAAGGGTCAGCAGTTTGAGGTTTGGAAGTGTTAACCTCTGATGGTTTGACAACTGCTGATGGTTTGTCAACTACTGAAGGATTGTCTTCAGTACTTTCTGATTCTTCATCAGAACTTTTGCCATCAGAAGTTTCTTCATTGTGCCTTAGGGATTCTTCAGAGGTTTGGGTCTCATCTTCTTTTTCTGTGGCTTCAATTTCTTCCACTGAGACACCAAACTGTTTGGCCAGTTTTTCTTTCCTGGCTTGATCTTTTTGATCTCTTTCAAGGATGGCCACTCTTGCCCTTATCCTGGCTTGGAATGACTCCTTAGGTTCCCTGATTTTCTCCCCCTTTTTGGATTCATCAAGTTTAAGTTTTGAGGTTGAGGGTTGGGAGAATTGTCCTTGAAGATGAGCAATCTGTTTGCTGTTGAAGTCTATCTTGTTGGACAGATCATTCATCTTTGTCTTGATCACTCCAAATTGATTCTTGATAGACAGCTCCAAGTTAGCTGTGTATGTTTGGAAGTGATTTCTGATGAGAGTGTTCATCATGTGGTACAGGGGACCCTCTGGGCTGCATAGCTGGTTCAGGTCTATGCTTGTTTGCCCAGGGAATTGGGTAGGCATTTGTTGTGAAGGGGGTGTTTTTGGGAGATCCTCATGTTGTACAGAGGATGCCACTCTAGGGGTTTTAGGGATTGAGTGGGCTTTAACCTGTGCAGGGGTGACTGGCTTCTTGAGCCTGGATACCCCTGAAACAGGACCTTCATAAAGTGCCGTCAATTCAGTAGTTTGTGTTTGTGAAACATCATCCAAATTAATGGAATCATCTGAATCCCTGATGTTGCCCTCAATGAGGACTGTCTCAGTTAAATCATGAGCTGAGCCCAACTCAGTTCTCTCATGAACCTCTTGTTCTTGGTTCTGAGGATTTCCTACTTCAGGCATTAAGCCTTCATCAGTAGTTGCCACATCTGAGGTCTTAGCTATGTTACTTCTATCCTCAGATCCACCACTGGGTGGTAACTGAGTAGTAGCAGCCTCAGATGCCCCAAGAGTCTCTAAAATTGGGCTTAAAGACTCTGGTCCACCCTCATCTCTTGGGATAGGGCTAGAGATGTCCACATCCATGTCTGATGTTGTGGTTATGTCCCCTGCTTGTTGTGGTTGTAGGGGACTGACATAATCAGATGGGACCTTCTCTTTTAGCCAGAGAGAAGTTTGGCAATTTCTATTGCCTCTGGTTCAGAAATTTGTGGGGTTGGTTCAGTAGTTTGGGCAATAGGTGAAATTTGTTGTTCAGCAGTTTCAAAAGAAGAGTGTGTTTCAATAGTTTTTCTAAGTCTTTTTCTTTTGAATAAAATGGTTATGGGTGCTCTTGGTGGGGTTTGAGATGGATGAGACTGAGAGGGTGTTTCAGTCTCACCTATTTGAAGAGCAGACTGCTCATGAGCTTGTTCAGGCATCTCAACCTCCTGAACAGCTTTTCTTTTGGTTGGTGGGTTTTGTCTTTGTTGGCTTGGGCTTTTTGGCTTTTGGTGGTGTGAGTTTGGAAGATGTGGGCTTCAGGGGGACTTGTTGTTGTTCTCCCTGATCATCTTCTGGCCAGGCAGCCGGTTTGTTATGCCTTGAGTATGCTTGTGATGTTAAAGGATTTAAAGTTGAAATTTTTCCCACAAGCACCTCATTACCCAGTTCCCCTATTATGCATTGCATAATGAACCTTGGGTACAACAAAAACTTTTTCTTGGTATTATTGTGATGTAACACCAACTCATTGAAAAATAGTTTTGATGCCCTGAATTTAGTTTCATTCACAATAGAATGAAAATTGGTTGAAAAGTGGAGGGCATCTGGTCATAAGACCCTGTTTTAGGACTCAAACACATAATAATATAATGAAACAAAAGCTTGTATTTTGGTTCAAAATATTTTTTGAAGATAGTAGCATGGGAGAGAGTACCTTGATAACCACACTCTGTCATGGTTAGGTGAATATCAGAATTAGCAACATGGTCAGGGGCAATTACATCATCCAGACCCAGTCTTGTTGCCAGTGTGGCCGGTGTGATGGTCAGTGGTTTCCCTTTTATTCTTGAGTTGAGGGAATGACTTCATCATCCGCCGTCACCATCTCAGCATTTGCCCAGAACTCATTCAGAGTTTCAGTGTAAATTGGTGGGTTTATTGTGAGAGCAGTAAAATATTGAGATTTTACGACAAGATCAATGATCTCATCGTATTGGGACCAGCCTTCTTGTTTTTCAAGAAAGGCCTTTGATTGTGTCCCTGCTTTAGAACGAGAGCCATGTGGTTTTGGGTTTTTGATCGAACAGTTGATTTGCAGGTTTTAGGTTATTGAGAGAGTTTTTGAGAGAGAAGGAGGGATATTTTGAGTTTGAAAGGATAAGTGTGAGAAAAGTATTTATCAGAAGTTTTAACCGCTTGAATCTTCTTTATTAGAAGTTTTTTAAACCGCCTTTGGTTAAAAATCTTTTTATCAGAGGTTTTAAACTGATTAGGTCAAACCTCTGATGATGGGAAAAGTCAGATTTGCCCTTTGACTAAACTGCTGATGAAGGATTACTTCATCAGTAGTTCCCAATTCCTCTTCAGTAGTTTTAACAGCTGATAAGAAATGTTTTTATAAATACTTTTATTCATAACTTCTGAAGTTTATTTTATCAGAAGTTACACACTTTTCAGAAATTATCCCCATACTATTGTTTTTGTTCATCAGTAGTTTCTCTCTTTTCAGAAGTTTTGTTTCAGACTTTTGTCTGTTTTGTAAGTGAAAAATGAAATTGCAAAATAAGAAAATAAACACTTACAAATTTAGCATCCCAAGCATGGATACTAACTTCTGAAATGTTGATTGTCAAGGGGTTTTGTGAAGATGTCAGCTATTTGATTAGCTGTTGCTACATGCTTCACCTCAATCTTGCCTTTTTCATAGCAATCTCTTATGAAATGGTACCTGATCTCAATGTGTTTGGTTTTTGAGAATTGTACCGGATTTTGAATGATGCTAATGGCAGATTTGCTGTCTACAAACAAAGGTGTCTTGGTCTCTTTGATTCCATAATCAAGAAGTTGATATTGGAGCCATTGTATCTGTGATGTACAACTTGCAGCTGCAATGTATTCAGCTTCAGCAGTTGAAGTTGCAACAGATGTTTTCTTCTTTGATTGCCATGACACTAGACAGTTACCCAGGAATTGACAACCACCAGATGTTGACTTTCTTGTCATCTTACACCCTGCATAGTCACTATCTGAAAAAGCTGATAACTTGGTATTGCTTGAAGCAAGATACCAAATTCCAAGTGTTGGAGTTCCTTTCAGATATCTGAAAATTCTTTTGACTGCTATAAGGTGTGATTCCCTTGGTGCTGATTGATATCTAGCACAGACACATGTTGAAAACATAATATCTGGTCTAGAAGCAGTTAAGTATAAAAGGGAACCTATCTTGCATCTGTACATGGTTTGATCAACTCTTTTTCCTTGATCATCAGGTTCAACTTGTGTGATTGGTGTCATGGGAGTGGAACATGATTTACAGTCTTTTAAAGAAAATTTGTTTCAATAATTCTTTAACATATTTTGATTGATGTATAAAAGTTCCATTGTTTGTTGCTTGATCTGCAGTCCTAGAAAGTACTGCAGTTTCTCCCATGGTACTCATCTCAAATTTTGATTGCATGAGTTTCTTAAATCATCACACAGTTTTGTGTTTGTTGAACCAAAAATGATATCATCCAACATAAATTTGAACAAGTAAGACATGATTTCCAACATGTTTAATGAAAAGAGTTTTAATCAATGGCACCTCTTGTAAAGTTATTTTTGAGTAAAAAGGTGGAGAGTGTATCATACCAGGCTCTTGGAGCCCTGTTGAGCCCATAAAGAGCTTTGTCCAGTCTGTACACCCACTCAGGATGAGAAGGATCCTC
>JAUTDX010007065.1:0-22307 GCA_030844895.1 Ambrosia x helenae | reverse complement strand
ATAAACAAACATAAATATCAATGATATAAAACATGGTAGGAATTGTTTCCATAGGAACATTTGACCAACTCCAGTATTTGAAATTTCTAGTGAACTTGTGGGGGCGTACATTAGCCTATAAGTGAATGCTCATCTCAAGATTCCCAGGTAGGTATACGGGTCCCTCGTCTGATTGGGATTTATACGAAATACCAGGCCTAGACAGAAAACTCAGGATACAGGCACTCACCCTTCCAGATTGCACGTGCCCCATCAATAGTGAATTCCAAAACTTTTAGCGAGATTAAAAACGAGATGCAAAAATTAGATCCTTGAGATTTGGATTTCACTCCTAACTCAAAGAAGTATTTCAAAATTGAAAACGATTGTAGAATGAAACCAATCACTAAGTTAAGGATATCACTCCCAGCTTAGTGGTTAAGTTCCTTTTTGAAAGAAATACTCTTTGAGGTGTGGATGTCACTCCTATCTCAAAGATATATTCCTAAGATAAATAACATTAAGAGGAGTGAAACTAATCACCAAGGTATGGATGTCACTCCTAACTTGTGATATCGTTTCGTTTGTGAAATACGAGTATCTTCTTCTTTAAACAACACACCGAAAAAAATAACGAGAAAAAAATCATAGCGAAAATATCTTGAAAGAAATAATAGGATAAAGAGAAATAAACACGAGAGGAACTCGTGAATGTAAGCTTGGTTTTAGACTAGGCTAAAAGGCATTCTAATAACCTAATTCCCTATAACCATGGCTCAGATAACCAATCTGTAACACCCCAACCGATGGCGGGATCATCGAGGTGTCACGTAGTGACGATTGTTCAAAGCACATGGTACTAAATGTAAATATATTACTGAATAATAAATTGTCTTACATAGATGGAAATGAAAAAAAAATACAAAAGTCTGAATGAAACATGAAATTTGAAATAACTTATAAAAGCAAGTCACTAAAGTCCAATGCTATAGTACTTAGATCAAACTGCACCTGAAACATGTATAAAATAAGTTTTGTCAACATATGAAATGTTGGTGAGCATTCCTAGATTTAATACATATAGCAAGTTGGAAAATGTTATACAATTCAAGTGCAAAGCAGCAGTGCAATTAATGTAAACTATGTATCATACAAATGACGAAATCAATCCTGTGACTGTATAATGTACTAAATGAACGGCGGTGTACTTTATCCAATAAATGGATAATAACTTAACAATGACCATGGATTCTCCGATGAAAAGGGGGAGAATCAACCTAGGAGGGTTGTCAATCCAATAGCGCTATCCAATGTTAAGGGTCGGCTTGTACAATGTTAATGATTTCAACTAAGTACAAATGTATTCTACATGTAGTGTCAAGCATAAAGCATGTTTGGTAAGCAAATGCACATAGTACTAAGAATTGTATTGTAAAAATGTGAAATTGTATTTGTAATTTGTATAAGTGTACATGAAACACCCCAAAAATGAATAAAAGCAAAAAGGGGATAGGAAATACTCACATTCGCCAAATGACTAGATAACTAAGCGAGCGTGAAAAATGAGAGCAAACCAAGATTCAACAACGAAACTAGTCCAATTTAGAAGAAAAGAAACAGAATAGGAAAAATATCAAGCTTCCAATTCGCCAATTACAAGAGCTTAAAATCAAAGCTTCAAATGTAGAAGTAATATACTCTAGAAGAAAGGTATGAGGGGAGAGTTTAATCGAATTGAAACAATTGATTTAGAGGTGCAAAGTGTAATGGGTCATAGGTGGGTTTTTATACTAGTTTTGGATTCAATTAGGCTTTAAAATTGGTCAACACAATAAAGTAAGGTTTTAAGATGAATTGACTATTTGACTAGGACTTTGACTAGGATTTTGACTAAGACTTTGACTAGGACTTTTGACTAGGACTTTGACTGGAACTTTGACTGTTTGACTGTCTTAGCGGACCACGAGAGCTAAAAAAAATAATTTTTCTAATTTAATTCAATTAAAGTTCTGGACTTATTTCCTTCGTTTCAAAGTTGTTTTAGTACCGAAAATTAAGGGCTTTGGGTATCAAGGTTTGAAACATACGTGCTCGGGTGTAGATGTGAGTATAAAACGTGCATACTTTTACTTATAAAAATTATAAGTTTTATTAAATTGTGAATTTTGGTCCTATTAAAATACGAGGGTTAAAAATGAAAATTTTGAAATAGTTGAGGAACCAATTATGCACATTTATGAAAAGTGAAGGGTGCAGGTTATCACAATTTGCTGGTGAAAGAAAAAGTATGAACGAGATGAAATAGAAATTACCTTCTTAGGAAGATCGGGAGTGATTATAAATGTGACATCCGGGAACCAACCACATATTGTTACACTGGCTTTATACTTGCTGTTACTTGCTCAGGACTAAATTCTTTTCCAACTTGGGGGATGATGTGACACCCCGCATTTTCAGGTTCATACTTTAACTAAACTCTAGTTAACTTATACATATATTAGTAGCATTTTACTTGACTAGAGTTAATTGAGTCTCACGATACATGGTTATAGGTGAACAACTGCATACACGAGTCTTGAACCCGAACCTTGGTGAAATGATGAAACTAATAATTGTAGATTAACTCGTTTGATATTATTTGCAATTATGTGCTTATGTGAATTTGTTTGTGAACTTATGTGACGTTACATGTTATTATGCGAAAGTACGTTGCCGAGTTCGTATCCGACACTTGACAGACTAAGGATACATATATTAGTTAAAAAAATATTTGGGTTGAATATTTTATATTATATAGTATTATTGTTACATATATTATTTAGTGATTGTATATTGATTATTATTTATTATATATAATAATATTTATAAAAAAAAAACGTTCATATGTAGTGTTGACTTGTGGTCAACACATTTGTAATAGTTGAAAGCAATTGTAATAATTGTAAGTTGTGAAATAATACTCCTGTTGGCGTAAAAAAAAAAAAACACATTTTGAGGGTCAAAGAAAACTAAAAAAAGCAATTGTAATATGGTGGACCAGGTGTAACCTGGGCTGTGTTTATGTACAACTTCTCGGCCCAAATCCCTGGAACAATTCATATAAACGTGTTTATTCATTTTTTTGAAAAAAAAAAAAAACCATAACCCTACTTCGCCTCTACAAGCCCCTAATACGAAACTTAAACTCCTACCCTCTGCCATTAACATAATCTAAAGATCCTAGAAGCTTGAGAAGGTTTAAGATCAAGAAGATAAAAGGCTTAAGGATACAACTCTACATGTGCTTTAATCTCTTTTTCTATTTTTTAATTATGATTTTAAACACCATAAACTCAATTGTCCAGACCTGATGTAAACTTGTTTATGACTAAAACATGAGTTTTTAATAAACATTAAACGTGTAAGACTATGCGAATAGATGTTTGGATTGTGGTATATGTTATGTTTATGCATGATCATGGTTTGTGAACATATAGGGTAAATGGATGTTAATAATTATGATAAAACTTGCACGTTTGGGCTTCTATATTATATGATCTTGACGTATTACATGTTTTTGGATGGTTATATGATGTTCTTGATCGGGTATTATGCGACTAGGGTTTGATATAAACTAAGATTATTGGCATGTTTAAAATCTGGACAGATTGTTTAGGTTAACTTGTAGGGTCTGTTACGTGGCTTTTAACATGATGGTTTTTTTGATTTCTTTGCATGCTTAAATCACACCTGGTCTTAGCTTTTCATAATGGCTAAAATCGAGTGATTTGGACGTCGTTTGAGTCGTTTTTGGAATTTTCTTTGAAAATAGGTCTATATCAGAAATTCGGGTAACAAACTGAGTCGACTTTAAACCGTCATAACTCGAGATTTATAAAGAATTAAGTTATGAAATTTTACAGAAGATTAACATTGGAATAATTTGGGTTTTCCAAGTGGATTCATTGCGTTTGGATGAATAAACAATTTTTGGGGGGAATTTTCTACTAAACTGACCTGTTGTGAAAGTTTTTCTAAATATAGCTGTGTTGAACGAATTTTAATAAATTTTTGTGTTTGGTTTTGAGATAAAAAAAAATATGGGTTGTTAAATGAATCCCAAGGAATATTCAGTAAGAATTGGTGGAGTTTAACTCACTGATTTAGCATTTTAAATAAATTAGTTTTGGTGACGCACAATCTGTCCTAAAAACGCAGATTGTGTATTATGTGTTTACGTGACAAATTGAAGTCCTAGTGGGTATGTATTTGATATGTATTTGAATGGGCACTTGTATGTGTGTTGCATATGGAGTGTAAAACTAATTGTAACCAACATATTCACCAACGGTTCCGTAGGGTTTACTTATGCATGTAGAATCACTAGGTGTCACTTACACGCTTTTGAACATTTAAACGTCTTGGACAAACGGGTTATATGGTGTAATGTATTACACATATACTTACTTAGTGACACTTATACTAGGGAGTCGGTAGTGCACCCTACTTGGAGTTTGGATTTACTTGCTTGCATACTAAGGTGAGTTTCACTACTCTTTTCTCAAAAGCATGCGTCTCGGGTTGAGACAACGTACTTAACTTTTTCTAGTCTGGGTTGGGACTACTATTTTCTTGTCCGGTTTGGACTACTTACACATCCCGTTGGGATGCTATGGATCCTTGTGTGGGGTCGGTTTTTGACTCCTTGTGTGAGTCGGGTTTTGGCTAGTTCGCAAACTGTGTCCTTGATGAACTAAACCAACTCTATCATCTGTAATTATTCTGTAAGTGAGTTGCCTTCACATACCGAATGATTTGCCGGTTATGGCAAGCGGGTTATTAGTTGATAGCGCTATAGGTCTTACAAACCTCACACCGGCTCGGGGAAGTGCGGAGTGAACTATAACTTAACAGATTTTATCATTATTGATAGGCAATGATGTAAGGCATGCAGCTCACGTTTGTGACTACACGTACATCAGCAGTTCGGTATATCGGTGTTAGTTATCATGAATGGGTTAGCTACCCTTGACATTCGATGAACTAGTGTTTACACGGTTTTCTTGGAACCAACTCAATTACTTGTTTACGTGGTAGTGGAAACCAGCGCAGTTACATACTCATTTACTTTACTTAGTGAACTCACCAACATTGTTTGTTGACCACGATATACATGCTTTTGCAGGTAGTTAGCTTCCGGTGCCAGGATTAGAAAGCACTGCACACTTCACTGCATTCGGGGTCTTGGGCACACACCTAAATTACATAATTGCTTTTATATTTTCTTTCATATGATTTTAATTTGGGCGCGTTGTTTTGCGCATGTCTTTAAAAGGTTTAAATTTGGTTTACGTTTCCGCAGCTTAACCTAACTTGATTTTTGAAAACGAACTAAATGGTTTGGGCATTTAGAGTTCGTTCATATGACTTATGGCTACGGGATCCTGGTATGTCATGCGCCTCGCGGTATAAACCACGCAGTGGAAATTTGAGGGGTGTGACAGATTGGTATCAGAGCCATTGGTTATAGTGAACTAGGACTGCATGTTGAGTCTAGTCTATAATCATCATAGCATAAGTACACTCATAACTTAAGTGCACAACTAGCTTTTAGCTACATATAACTACAACATATGATTTCGGGAGATATGTTATCTTCTTGTTCTAGACCTAATTCTGAACACGTCAATGGTGGGAACCCAGGGTTACACCAGGTGGCGCATTACTGGGAGTAGTATCCTAACAAGCCTCATGGATGACGAAACGACAATAGTACAAGGGAGGGAGCCCTTGCGAGCGTTTGTGGCGCACGTACACAGGAAGCTGCACGATGCGCATGACGTGGTACCATTAAATCAAATCAACTGTGAAGAAATTCAAATACTGAGATTTATCCTTTTTCACTGAGCAATGAGACAATTAGTTTCTGTTCCTTGTTACTTGATCTATCTTACTTCCATTCGAACTCAGACGGGACTAGGTTACACATATAGAACTTATTTCTTACTTTATTACCTTACGCCTAGTATGAGCGGGCGGACGTATGATTGCATATCCCTGTTACTCATAAGTATATGGTAGATTCATGGGAACACATTAGATCGAGGCTTGTTACACACACTCTTGGGGAGTTACGTAAGTCCTGCGATGCAGTTCAACATCTCAAAAGAAGACGAAACCTACCAGTGACTGACAGTCACGATTGGAGGAACGAATTGGTGCTGATGACCATTGAGCTGACTTACACAGGACCGGAGAAGGAGACTGTACGTGATGAGAACCATATAACACTGACATCGTGAAAGAGGAAGGATAAGGGATGGAAGGGGAACCTGAGCAGGACGAGCACATGGAAAGTGAGGATGAAGGCTCTACTATCTAGACGAGCATGGCAACGATTGGCTCTTACTTTTTCTTACCTGTCTTTTCTTTCTTTTCCCTTTGTTAACTTAGATAAGACTGAGTTCTTATGATCAACGATAGGGTGGTTGAGGCCCTCGCATCTTTCCAAGCTAGTAAAGATCCATCTTGCTAAATCATTCTTTTCCCCTGACTTCCACATTTGAACTTTCTTATTCCTTGAACGCACATGCCCACAACAACAACCCTCCATCATATTTTCAAGCCCCTTATTGGTTGGTAAACCTCGATAACTCCAACGGAACTGAAGGAGACCGTCTGATTGCTTCGATAGTATAAGTCTTTTCCATGTGCATTTGCCCCAGGCAGGATGGGGTAATATATGCTACATGCACACTCGGTGAGTTACAGATGCTTGGATGAAGAACGTAACACCCTGTGGTCAAATCTAGAAATTTATTATATAAAGACGGTTGGGTCTGAGATCGACGCCTACACTACCAAGCTACAGGAGATAGCTACTATATGCTCAAATCTATTTAACCTACCTTACTAGCGAATCGAGCTTCTTACCAAAAGGGTTGGTCCCTCAGGTTCGTGGCATGGCCACTACAGCTCACCTACCCAGAATCTAACAAATCTTTCAACTGGCTCGCAAACACACTGACTAGGCTGTTGAGCATGGTACTTTTCTGAAGCATGGTGTTTCATCTTCTACTTTTGGTGATATCAAGAGAACGTGGGATAGTTTGAGGTATAGGTCCTTCAACAACAACAACAACAACAACAACAACGGCACCAACAACAATGGGGCCCGTGGAATAGCAATTGTGATTGGCTCTGGGGAAGCTAGGACTGATAACAATGTCGTGATGGTACGTGTTCCTTGAACGACACTCTTGCTTCTATTTTATATGATACTGGTGTGGACTATAGTTTTGTGTCATCGAAACTTAGTAAACAATTAGGGATGATTCCTACTCTTCTTGCTACCTCGTACTCTATAGAATTGGCTGATGGGAAGCCTGTTGAGGTAACCCACATACATCGTGACCGTAAGCTCGAATTGGATGGGGCAATTGTTTTCCATCAACCTCCTACCTATCACCCTAGGTAGCTTTGATATCATGGTTGGCATGGACTGGTTGTCCAAGCAACACGCTGAAATTCTCTGTCAGGAGAAGATTGTTCATGTCACCCTCCCTAGTGGAGAACTTTTATCTATTCAGGGTGATCGTGGTGGTGCCATGGTGGGCATCATCTCCTTCTTGAAAGCCCAGAAGTGTATCCGTAAGGGTTGTCCAGCCATTTTGGCTAACATATCTGACACTCGAGCTGAAACTGAAACTAAGATTGAGGACATCCCAGTAGTCCGAGTTTTCCCAGAGAGAACTACCTGGATTTCCACAAGTTCGTCAAGTGGAGTTTCAAATTGATCTTGTACCTGGAGCAGCTCCAGTTGCATGGCGCACCATACCGCCTAGCACCAGGCGAACTTCAAGAACTATCTACCCAACTCCAAGAGCTATTGGATAGGGGTTTTCATTAGACCTAGTTCTTCGCCATGGGGAGCTCCAGTTTCTGTTTGTTAAGAAGAAAGACGGGAGTTTTCGCATGTGTATTGATTATCGGGAGTTGAACAAAGTGACGGTTAAGAACCGTTACCCTTTACCTCGTATGATGATTTGTTCGACCAACTGCAAGGGTCGAGTTTCTACTCTAAGATTGACTTGAGGTCAGGATACCATCAGCTGAGAGTCCGAGAGGAGGATTGTGGCAAAGACAGCCTTTCGAACTCGTTATGGACATTATGAGTTTTTAGTGATGCCATTTGGGCTAACTAATGCACCGGCTGTGTTCATGGATCTAATGAACCGTGTGTGCAAGCCCTATTTGGACAAATTCGTCATAGTGTTCATAGATGACATACTGATTTATTCCAAGAGCAGGGAAGAGCACGAGCAACACTTGCAGCTGATCTTGGAACTATTGAGAAATGAGCAGTTATATGCAACATTCTCTAAATGTGACTTTTGGATTCGAGAAGTCCAATTTCTTGGACATGTGGTTAACGAGGCAGCAATACATGTTGATCCCACCAAGATTGACGCTATTAAAAAGTGGGAGGCTCCTAAGACTCCTACTGAGTGCGCCAGTTTCTTGGTCTCGCGGGATACTAATTGCAGATTCATTGAGGGATTCTCTAAGATCGCTCAACCTCTCACCGCCTTGACGCAGAAGGGTATTACTTATAAGTGGGGAGATGCCCAAGAATCTGCTTTTCAATTATTAAAGTCGAAACTTTGTAGTGCACCTATACTATCATTATCTGAGGCTACAGAGGACTTCGTAGTGTACTGTGATGCGTCTATCCAAGGGTTAGGGTGTGTGCTGATGCAGTGTGATAAGGTAATCGCGTATGGCTCACGTCAATTAAAGGTTCATGAGAAGAAATTACACCACCCATGACTTGGAATTAGGAGCAGTGATTTTTGCTCTAAAGATCTGGAGGCATTATCTCTATGGGACGAAGTGTACGATCTTCACTAACCACCAGAGCCTCCAACACATATTCGATCAAAAGGAGCTGAACATGCGACAGCGTCGATGGGGTCGAGCTTCTGAATGATTACGACTATGCCATCAAGTACCACCCAGGGAAAGCTAACGTAGTAGCTGATGCCCTCAATCGAAAGGAAACGAAACCTAAACGGGTGCGAGCCTTACAACTTACCATTCATTCTAATCTTCCTGATAAGATACGTGAAGCCAGGGCGAGGCCTTGAAAGGAGAAAATATCGGGCTTGAAACATTACATGTGCTGATAAGCACTTGGAACTAAAGACTGATGGTCTTCAATACTTTATGGATCGATTCTGGATACCACGTTTTGGGGATCTCAGACAACTGGTGCTCGATGAAGCTCACACCTCTCGATACTCGGTACATCCTGGTTCGGACAAGATGTACCAAGATCTTAAGACTCTTTACTGGTGGCCACTTACGTTAGTAAGTGCTTGGACTGGTGCGAAGGTAAGATTGAATATCAGAAACCTTCAGCCTACTCCAGCAACCAGAGATCCCTATGTGGAAATGGGACGGGATTTATATGGATTTTATTACAAAGCTTCCTAGAACGCCAACGAGCCAAAATATGATTTGGGTATCGTGGATCGTTTGAGAAAATCGGCCCACTTTCTGGCTATAAAGGAAACGGACTCGCTGGAGAAACTAGCAAATCTCTACATCAAGGAGGTAGTCTCTAGGCATGGGGTGCCTACTTCTATTATATCTAATCGCGATGCGTGATTCACTTCTCACTTCGGGACTACTCTCCAAAACGCTTTGGGAACTCGCCTAGATATGAGCACAGCCTATCACCCACAGACGGATGGACAGAGTGAACGCACCATCCAAACATTGGAAGATCTGCTACGAGCGTGCGTGGTGGATTTTGGCAATAGTTGGGATAAACACTTGCCTTTGATTGAATTCTCTTATAACAACAGCTACCACACTTCGATACAGTGTGCGCCTTTTGAGGCACTTTATGGACGCAAGTGTAGGTCTCCCATCTGCTGGACTGAGGGGGTTGGGGATAGCCAGCTACACAGGTCCCGAACTCGTGCACGAAACTTCTGAGAAGATAGTGCAAATCAGAAACCGGATGGCTGCTGCTCGGGATCGACAGAAAAGTTACGCTGATAAGCGTAGGAAACCTTTGGAGTTCCAGGTTGGGGACAAGGTTCTATTAAAGGTGTCACCTTGGAAGGGGGTGATACGCTTTGGGAAACGGGAGAAATTGAATCCACGATACGTGGGACCATTCGAGATTGTCAAAAGGATTGGTCCGGTAGCTTACCGGCTAAACTTGCCTGATGAACTCAGTGGAGTGCACAATGTATTCCACGTATCGAACTTGAAGAAATGCCTATCGGATATGACACTGGTAGTGCCACTGGAGGAGATTCAGGTGGACGACCAGCTACGGTTCGTGGAAGAACCAGTGGAGATTCTTGAGTAGGGCGTCAAGAAACTCAGACAAAGCACTATACCTATTGTTAAGGTACGGTGGAATTCCCGTCTAGGACCGGAATACACGTGGGAGCGCAGAGATCAGATGCGACTCAAATATCCACACCTCTTTACTGAACTGAACCTGTGCATAGATCGAATGCCGAACATAAAGCAGCTCGCTCAAAGTGAATTTCGGGTCGAAATTCCTTTCAACTTGGGGATGATGTGATATCCGGGAACCACCCACATATTGTTACACTAGCTTTATTGTTTACTTGCTGAATTTCAGGACTAAATTCTTTTCAACTTGGGGATGATGTGACACCCCGCATTTTCAGGTTCATACTTTACTAAACTCTAGTTAACTTATACATATATTGGTAGCATTTTACTTGACTAGAGTTAATTGAGTCACACGATACATGGTTATAGGTGAACAACTGCATACACGAGTCTTGAACCCCGGACCTTGGTGAAATGATAAAACTAATAATTGTAGATTAACTCGTTTGATATTATTTGCAATTATGTGCTTATGTGAATTTGTTTGTGAACTTATGTGACGTTACATGTTATTATGCGAAAGTACGTTGCCGAGTTCGTAAACGACACTTGACAGACTAAGGATCATATATTAGTTAAAAAAAATATTTGGTTGAATATTTTATATTATATAGTATTATTGTTACATATATTATTTAGTAATTGTATATTGATTATTATTATTATTATATATAATAATATTTATAAAAAAAAAAAAAAACGTTCATATGTAGTGTTGACTTGTGGTCAACACATTTGTAATAGTTGAAAGCAATTGTAATAATTGTAAGTTGTGAAAAATACTCCTGTTGGCGTAAAAAAAAAAATAACAAAACACATTTTGAGGGTCAAAGAAAACTAAAGAAACAGGCGCCTATGGTGGACCAGGTGTAACCTGGGCTGTGTTTATGTACAGCTTCTCGGGCCCAAATCCTGGAACAATTCATATAAACGTGTTTATTCATTTTTTTTGAAAAAAAAAACCCTAACCCTACTTCGCCTCTACAGCCCCTTATACGAAAATTAAACTCCTACCCTCTGCCATTAACATAATCTAAAGATCCTAGAAGCTTAAGAAGGTTTTAAGATCAAGAAGATAAAAGGCTTAAGGTATACAACTCTACATGTGCTTTAATCTCTTTTTCTATGTTTTAATTATGATTTTAAACACCATAAACTCAATTGTCCAGACCTGATGTAAACTTGTTATGACTAAAACATGAGTTTTTAATAATCATTATCGTGTAAGACTATGCGTATAGATGTTGGATTGTGGTATATGTTATGTTTATGCATGATTATGGTTGTGAACATATAGGGTAAATGGATGTTAATAATTATGATAAGACATGCACGTTTGGCTTCTATATTATATGATCTTGACGTATTACATGTTTTGGATGGTTATATGATGTTCTTGATCGGTATTATGCGACTAGGGTTTGATATAACTAAGATTATTGCATGTTTAAAAACTGGACAGATTGTTTAGGTTAACTTGTAGGGTCTGTTATGTGGCTTTAACATGATGGTTTTGATGTTTTCTTTGCATGGTTAAATCCCACCTGGTCTTAGCTTTTCATAATGGGTAAAATCGAGTGATTTGGACGTCGTTTGAGTCGTTTTTGGAATTTTCTTTGAAAATAGCTCATATCAGAATTTCGGGTAACAAACTGAGTCGAGTTTAAACCGTCATAACTCGAGTTTTATAAAGAATTAAGTTATGAAATTTTTACAGAAGATTAAAATTGGAATACTTTGGGTTTTCCAAGTGGATTCATCCCATTTGGATGAATAAACAATTTTTGGGAATTTTTCTACTAAACTGACCTGTTGTGAATGTTTTCTGAATATAGCTGTGTTGAACGAATTTTAATAATTTTGTGTTTGGTTTTGAGATAAAAAAAAAATATGGGTTGTTAAATGAATACCAAGGAATATTCAGTAAACATTTTGGGAGTTTAACTCACTGATTTAGAATTTTTAATAAATTAGTTTTGGTGACGCACAATCTGTCCTAAAAATGCAGATTGTGTATTATGTGTTTACGTGACAAATTGAAGTCCTAGGTGGTATGTATTTGATATGTATTTGAATGGGCACTTGTATGTGTTGCATATGGAGTGTAAAACTAATTGTAACCAACATATTCACCAATGGGTCCGTAGGGTTTACTTATGCATGTAGAATCATTAGGTGTCACTTACACGCTTTTGAACATTTAAACGTCTTGGACAAACGGGTTATATGGTGTAATGGTATTACACATATACTTAATTAGTGACACTTATACTAGGGAGTCGGTAGTGCACCCTACTTGGAGTTTGGATTTACTTGCTTGCATACTAAGGTGAGTTTCACTACTCTTTTCTCAAAGTATGCGTCTCGAGTTGAGACAACGTACTTAACTTTTTCTAGTCCGGGTTGGGACTACTATTTTCTAGTCTGGTTTGGGACTACTTACACATCCCGGGTTGGATGCTATGGATCCTTGTGTGGGTCGGTTTTTGACTCCTTGTGTGAGTCGGGTTTTGCTAGTTCGCAAACTGTGTCCTTGATGAACTAAACCAACTCTATCATCTGTAAGTCCTTCACATACCGAATGAGTTGCCGGGTTATGGCAAGCGGGTTATATTAGTTGATAGCGCTATTAAGGTCTTACAAACCTCACACCGGCTCGGGGAGTGCGGGAGTGAACTATAACTTAACAGATTTTATCATTGTTGATAGGCAATGATGTAAGGCATGCAGCTCACGTTTGTGACTACACGTACATCAGCAGTTCGGTATATCGGTGTTAGTTATCATGAATGGGTTAGCTACCCTTGACATTCGATGAACTAGTGTTTACACGGTTCTTGGGAACCAACTCAATTACTTGTTTACGTGGTAGTGGAAACCAGCGCAGTTACATACTCATTTACTTTACTTAGTGAACTCACCAACATTTTTTGTTGACACACGATATACATGCTTTTGCAGGTAGTTAGCTTCCGGTGCCAGGATTAGAAAGCACTGCACACTTCACTGCATTCGGGGTCTTGGGCACACACCTAAATTACATATTATGCTTTTATATTTTCTTTCATATGATTTTAATTTGGGCGCGTTGTTTTGCGCATGGTCTTTAAAAGGTTTAAATTTGGTTTACGTTTCCGCAGCTTAACCTAACTTGGTTTTTGAAAACGAACTAAATGGTTTGGGCATTTAGAGTTCGTTCATATGACTTATGGCTACGGGATCCTGGTATGTCATGCGCCTCGCGGTATAAACCACGCAGTGGAAATTGGAGGGTGACAGATTGGTATCATAGCCATTGGTTATAGTGAACTAGGACTGCATGTTGAGTCTAGTCTATAATCATCATAGCAAAGTACACTCATAACTTAAGTGCACAACTAGCTTTTAGCTACATATAACTACAACATATGATTTCGGGAGATATGTTATCTTCTTGTTCTAGACCTAATTTCTGAACACGTCAATGGTGGGAACCCAGGGGTTACACCAGGTGGGCGGTACTGGGAGTAGTATCCTAACAAACCTCATGGATGACGAAACAACAATAGTACAAGGAGGGAGCCCTTGCGAGCGTTGGTGGCGCACGTACACAGGAAGCTGCACGATGCGCATGACGTGGTACCATTAAATCGAATCAACTATGAAGAAATTCAAATACTGAGATTTATCCTTTTTCACTGAGCAATGAGACAATTAGTTTCTGTCCCATCAGTCATCAGATAAGATATTATGATTAAAAAATATATCAACCTTGAAAATATATTAACGGTAACATATTTTTTGGGGACAATTGTTGGTGGTGAAAATCCTCAGATGATTTTACCTCTCATCCCTGTTGTAGCATCCTCAGGATACTGAAGGGGCCAACTGACTTCAGGATGTAGAAATATTTCAACATGTGTGCATCCTGAGAATGGATTAACGAATTATCTTTTTTATATATAATGCAGGTAACAACTAAGTTATAATATGAACACATAAGTGCTCTACAAACGTTATATTATAACATTCAGTCAAATTGGAGTCAAAGATTGAAGAGTAACTTATATCAACCAAAGGCTAAGCTCGAAGATGAAGTCAAAGATGTAACCGTCGTTCATTAAATACCCGGCGAAGAATAAGGAAACAGCTGAAGCAACAAATATATTCAGTTGAAACTTACCCAACGTTCACCTGAATACTTTGAAGGAGATTAACTACATAGCGGATATTGTGGGATACATTATTTACCTCCTTGTATTATATAAATGGGAATGATGGACGAGATATAGGACACATGGCTTCTACTAGAGCCATACACACACTCAACTACTGAGAACACTCACGAATCATTGTAATATTAGATCACTCGTCCACTCATTCATCCAAAGTTGGAATCCATTTTACCACATTAATATTAACAAACAAGGCAGGGGCCTAGTCTCCTCCTGAGGTTTTATGCCGGCGATCTATCATTGATCAAGGGCTTTCCTCCTACATCGAGTGTCGTTTCTTTATAGCATTTTACTTACATTTGTCTATCTTAGCATAATTCACATTTCGGCCTGACAGTTACATCCTCAGGATATAACTGTCCATCCTCAATTTTCTCATCATCATCCGAGCATAGTTGTCAATTAATAGCTTTATCCATATTAACAAGTCACCATCCTAAGAATAACACTTAGTTTTTATCAAACTAGCACTCTACCTCACTTTAACTAATTTGGAAAACAAGATTATTTTTAGTAGATAATTTTTGACCAAAACAATTAGTATGAATATAATCATTAGATTCAATGAGCTAGAAATAAAATTTCCTATTGAAACATATTCTAACGTCAAGATATGCACTTTTTGATGACTTGTAAACAGATGTTGTCACACAACTGTGATCCATTAGAATTTTCAACTGAAGGTCTAAAGATGATGTAACCAGAGTTTTAAAACAAACTTTGTAAGACTTAACTTGTAATCAATATCTAACGAAGTAAATTTAAATTTAAATTAGACAAGTCTTTTCAAATTCATAATTACATACAGTCGGCACAGCCCTAAAAGTCTTTAATAGTCACTGTACAAATGAAGGATCTAGATGGAAAGATACCATCAATTTTGTTGGATCAGTTTGCTCTTTTGCTAAGTAAGAACTTTCTATCTTGACACTTAAGTGTTTAGCAAGCCCTTGTAAAATCAGATTATAAGCACCGCGGAATGTATAAGTTAAAGCAACACTTTTTATACTAAGGAAGAGTTATTACTCCCCCTTGATGATTGAAACTAATAAATGACAAGTATTTATTATGAATCCAAGCAGTAAATGAGAATTAGATACTTAGACAGATTCACAATAAATACTGAAATGGAATAGAACAGTGAGAGTGTTTGAAGGATTTTTCTATTAAAATCAATGTCTAAAATAGAAGGTTGAAGCCTCCTATTTATAGACGATTACATACATGTATCTTGCCCAAAAAGCAAGTACAGAAACAACAGAAACAAGTTGCACAAGTTGCAACATTGAAACTAACAACTACAGCTAAGAGTAATAATAAACAATAAAACTACTGATGCAAAAGGCGGTGGAAAAATATCTGATGCTAAGTGCTGATGAAATGACAAACTACTGATGAGTAGTTTGTCTTCAGTACTTCTGAAGTGAACTTGTCTGGTTTGGATTTCAGAACTTCTGATGAAGTTTCTTCTTCAGCACTTCTCATATCTTCTCTTCAGCAGTTCTTTGTTTTCTTTTCAGTACTTCTATACTTAGCCAAAATGACAGAAGTGAATTAGACTAAGGTTTCCAAAAGTGGTTTCACCAATCCTCTTTGTCCTAACAATCTCCCCCTGGATTGATGAAGCCAAAACCTTACTAATTCCTTATGTTTTTCTTCTGTCTTGAACAATCTTCCATATCTCTTTGTACATGGTGTTCTTGAGCTGGTTTAACTGACCATCAGATAGAGATCCTCTCTGTGGTTCCAGTGTTGAATTGTGAGCAGGTCTTGTGTTGACAGTTTCTTCAGATCACTGATCTTCTGTAAGCCCTGCTTGAGAGGTCTCTTCTTGTCAACAATACTGAGTTTTATCATTAAGTGACCATCTGATGATAGGTATCTTTGACTTGTTAAAGTCAGAAGAATAGGGAACCAGACTTGTCCCTTAGGTTGATGGTCCTGAGTGTTGGATGCTTTCAGTTTCAGTTTACCTCAGGTGGGAGTCTCTTTCCTTGTTGTTTGTTGCATATCAGGCATCTGAACAGTTGGGAGATGGTGTTCAGTCACTACCCTGGTATGCATCTTTCTTTGATGGTCTTTTGTATTTGGTAGGCAAAAGTGGAAGGATCCCTGAATTGTGTTAACAGAGGTTTCTCCTCAATGTCAAAATCTGAATGGACTATTGAACTTCCTTCAAGTAGTACCATTTTGAAGTCAGTTTTGACATTGTCCTCTGCCTTCTTTCTCTGAGTAGCAGGTCTTCTAGTTGATACACCAGAAGTTCTAAATACTGATCTTGAAGGATCAGCAGTTTGAAACTTCTCTGGATTTGCAGCCTTGGCAGCCAAGTATTTTCTGTAAGTATCCATTAGTCTTTCTTCTTTCCATCTGGATACTGAGGCTTTTGAACCATAGCCCTCTGCTACTAACTAACTCTTCTATTATCTGGGCTCTCTTGGCCTTTCCTTCTTTGCTAGTGGCCAGTTTATCTGCAAGCAGTTGTGCCCTTCTTGTCAGCTCTTGCATAGAGAGTCCTTTGAGTGTATAGGCTTTAGTCTTGCTGTTCTTGGTAATGTAAGACACCAGTTGCTGTCTTTTATCTTGTTCAGCAATCTCATCAAAGCTAGCCTGCCTTTGTAGTTCAGCTTCATAAGCCTGAAGTTTTTCTTCATGGCTTAAATCTAGATCATCCCTTTCTTCCAGAGTTTTCCAAATCAGATCTTCTCTGGCCTTCTTGTTGGCTGCAACTAAGCTCTTCTCTAATAATTCAGCTGATTGAGAGATAGGAGAAGGGTTTAGTACAGTCATTGTTGTAACAGTTGTAGGCCTGAAGGATTAGATGTTGATGTGGTTGAATGGGAGCAGTGGTTTGGAGGGTTCAGCAGTTTGAGGTTTGGAAGTGTTAACCTCTGATGGTTGACAACTGCTGATGGTTTGTAAACTACTGAAGGATTGTCTTCAGTACTTTCTGATTCTTCATCAGAACTTTTGCCATCAGAAGTTTCTTCATTGTGCCTTAGGGATTCTTCAGAGGTTTGGGTCTCATCTTCTTTTTCTGTGGCTTCAATTTCTTCCACTGAGACACCAAACTGTTTGGCCAGTTTTTCTTTCCTGGCTTGATCTTTTTGATCTCTTTCAAGGATGGCCACTCTTGCCCTTATCCTGGCTTGGAATGACTCCTTAGGTTCCCTGATTTTCTCCCCCTTTTTGGATTCATCAAGTTTAAGTTTTGAGGTTGAGGGTTGGGAGAATTGTCCTTGAAGATGAGCAATCTGTTTGCTGTTGAAGTCTATCTTGTTGGACAGATCATTCATCTTTGTCTTGATCACTCCCAAATTGATTCTTGATAGACAGCTCCAAGTTAGCTGTGTATGTTTGGAAGTGATTTCTGATGAGAGTGTTCTCATGTGGTACAGGGGACCCTCTGGGCTGCATAGCTGGTTCAGGTCTATGCTTGTTTGCCCAGGGAATTGGGTAGGCATTTGTGGTGAAGGGGGTGTTTTTGGGAGATCCTCCATGTTGTACAGAGGATGCCACTCTAGGGGTTTTAGGGATTGAGTGGGCTTTAACCTGTGCAGGGGTGACTGGCTTCTTGAGCCTGGATACCCCCAAACAGGACCTTCATAAAGTGCCGTCAATTCAGTAGTTTGTGTTGTGTGAAACATCATCCAAATTAATGGAATCATCTGAATCCCTGATGTTGCCCTCAATGAGGACTGTCTCAGTTTAAATCATGAGCTGAGCCCAACTCAGTTCTCTCATGAACCTCTTGTTCTTGGTTCTGAGGATTTCCTACTTCAGGCATTAAGCCTTCATCAGTAGTTGCCACATCTGAGGTCTTAGCTATGTTACTTCTATCCTCAGATCCACCACTGGGTGGTAACTGAGTAGTAGCAGCCTCAGATGCCCCAAGAGTCTCTAAAATTGGGCTTAAAGACTCTGGTCCACCCTCATCTCTTGGGATAGGGCTAGAGATGTCCACATCCATGTCTGATGTTGGTGGTTATGTCCCCTGCTTGTTGTGGTTGTAGGGGGACTGACATAATCAGATGGGACCTTCTCTTTTAGCCAGAGAGAGAAGTTTGGCAATTTCTATTGCCTCTGGTTCAGAAATTTGTGGGGTTGGTTCAGTAGTTTGGCAATAGGTGAAAATTTGTTGTTCAGCAGTTTCAAAAGAGAGAGTGTGTTTCAATAGTTTTTCTAAGTCTTTTTCTTTTGAATAAAATGGTTATGGGTGCTCTTGGTGGGGTTTGAGATGGATGAGACTGAGAGGGTGTTTCAGTCTCACCTATTTTGAAGAGCAGACTGCTCTGAGCTTGTTCAGGCATCTCAACCTCCTGAACAGCTTTTCTTTTGGGTTGGTGGGTTTTGTCTTTGTTGGCTTGGGGCTTTTGGCTTTTGGTGGTGTGAGTTTGGAAGATGTGGGCTTCAGGGGGACTTGTTGTTGTTTCTCCCTGATCATCTTCTGGCCAGGCAGCCGGTTTGTTATGCCTTGAGTATGCTTGTGATGTTAAAGGATTTAAAGTTGAAATTTTTCCCACAAGCACCTCATTACCCAGTTCCCCTATTATGCATTGCATAATGAACCTTGGGTACAACAAAAACTTTTTCTTGGTATTATTGTGATGTAACACCACTCATTGAAAAATAGTTTTGATGCCCTGAATTTAGTTTCATTCACAATAGAATGAAATATTGGTTGAAAAAGTGGAGGGCATCTGGTCATAAGACCCTGTTTTAGGACTCAAACACATAATAATAGATGAAACAAAAGCTTGTATTTTGGTTCAAAATATTTTTTGAAGATAGTACATGGGAGAGAGTACCTTGATAACCACACTCTGTCATGGTTAGGTGAATATCAGAATTAGCAACATGGTCAGGGGCAATTACATCATCCAGACCCAGTCTGTGCCAGTGTGGCCGTGTGTGATGGTCAGTGGTTTCCCTTTTATTCTTGAGTTGAGGGAAATGAACTTCATCATCCGCCGTCACCATCTCAGCATTTGCCCAGAACTCATTCAGAGTTTCAGTGTAAATGGGTGGGTTTTTTGTGAGAGCAGTAAAATATTGAGATTTTACGACAAGATCAATGATCTCATCGTATTGGGACCAGCCTTCTTGTTTTCAAGAAAGGCCCTTTGATTGTGTCCCTGCTTTAGAACGAGAGCCATGTGGTTTTGGGTTTTGATCGAACAGTTGATTTGCAGGTTTTAGGTTATTGAGAGAGTTTTTGAGAGAGAAGGAGGGATATTTTGAGTTTGAAAGGAATAAGTGTAGAAAAGTATTTATCAGAAGTTTTAACCGCTTGAATCTTCTTTATTAGAAGTTTTTTAAACCGCCTTTGGTTTTAAAAATCTTTTTATCAGAGGTTTTTAAACTGATTAGGTCAAACCTCTGATGATGGGAAAAGTCAGATTTGCCCTTTTGACTAAAACTGCTGATGAGGATTACTTCATCAGTAGTTCCCAATTCCTCTTCAGTAGTTTTAACAGCTGATAAGAAATGTTTTTATAAATACTTTTATTCATAACTTCTGAAGTTTATTTTATCAGATGTTACACACTTTTCAGAAATTATCCCCATACTATTGTTTTGTTCATCAGTAGTTTCTCTCTTTTCAGAAGTTTTGTTTCAGACTTTTGTCGTTTTGTAAGTGAAAAATGAAAAAATTGCAAAATAAGAAAATAAACACTTACAAATTTAGGATCCCAAGCATGGATACTAACTTCTGAAATGTTGATGGGTCAAGGGGTTTTGTGAAGATGTCAGCTATTTGATTAGCTGTTGCTACATGCTTCACCTCAATCTTGCCTTTTTCATAGCAATCTCTTATGAAATGACCTGATCTCAATGGTGTTTGGTTTTTGAGAATTGTACCGGATTTTGAATGATGCTAATGGCAGATTTGCTGTCTACAAACAAAGGTGTCTTGGGTCTCTTTGATTCCATAATCAAGAAGTTGATATTGGAGCCATTGTATCTGTGATGTACAACTTGCAGCTGCAATGGTATTCAGCTTCAGCAGTTGAAGTTGCAACAGATGTTTTCTTCTTTGATTGCCATGACACTAGACAGTTACCCAGGAATTGACAACCACCAGATGTTGACTTTCTTGTCATCTTACACCCTGCATAGTCACTATCTGAAAAAGCTGATAACTTGGTATTGCTTGAAGCAAGATACCAAATTCCAAGTGTTGGAGTTCCTTTCAGATATCTGAAAATTCTTTTGACTGCTATAAGGTGTGATTCCCTTGGTGCTGATTGATATCTAGCACAGACACATGTTGAAAACATAATATCTGGTCTAGAAGCAGTTAAGTATAAAAGGGAACCTATCATGCATCTGTACATGGTTGATGATCAACCTGTTTTCCTTGATCATCAGGTTCAACTTGTGTGATTGTGTCATGGGAGTGGAACATGATTTACAGTCTTTTAAAGAAAATTTTTTCAATAATTCTTTAACATATTGATTTGATGTATAAAAGTTCCATTGTTTGTTGCTTGATCTGCAGTCCTAGAAAGTACTGCAGTTCTCCCATGGTACTCATCTCAAATTTTGATTGCATGAGTTTCTTAAATCATCACACAGTTTTGTGTTTGTTGAACCAAAAATGATATCATCAACATAAATTTGAACAAGTAAGACATGATTTCCAACATGTTTAATGAAAAGAGGTTTTATCAATGGCACCTCTTGTAAAGTTATTTTTGAGTAAAAAGGTGGAGAGTGTATCATACCAGGCTCTTGGAGCCTGGTTGAGCCCATAAAGAGCTTTGTCCAGTCTGTACACCCACTCAGGATGAGAAGGATCCTCAAACCCAGGTGGCTGACAGACATACACCTCCTTTTTATTTTTTCCATACAAAAAATGCACTTTTTCACATCCTTTTGATAAACTTTAATTTTGTTGGAAATGGCATAGGCCAGAAATAACCTGATGGCCTCAAGCCTGGCAACTGGAGCAAAGGTTTCATCATAGTCAATTCCCTCTTCTTGAGAGTACCCTTGAACTACCAGTCTTGCCTTGTTCTTGATTATCATACCAGCTTCATCGTGTTTGTTCCTGAAAACCCATCTTGTGCCAATTGGTTGCTTGTTTGGAGGTAAGGGACAGATTTCCAGACCTGTTGCTTGTTGAACAGAAGCAGTTCATCTTGCATAGCTTGGCACCCAATTATTGTCTTTGAGGGCTTCCTGGTACTTCTTTGGTTCCAACTGTGAGATAAGGCTGAAAATAGGCAAAAGTTGGAGAGCTGGGTTTCTGGTGAGAACACCTGAAGGCTATATCACCCATGACTTGATCAAGTGGATGATCTCTGTGTTCAATTAGTTGTTGTAAACCACTGACAGGTGTAGGGTGGCTCTTGTTCTTCTAACAAACTACTGAGGTCTATAATATCTGGTTCAGCAGTTTTAGTTTCTTCAGTAGTTGCAGGTGCTGAAGCAGATGTTTGAGTTTGGCCTTCAGTATTTGTTGGATCAGAAGTTTGTGAAACTTCTGATGGTGTTGAAGTGTGACTTAATGACTGTTTGAGGAGTCCATGGTGTAGGATCCTCATCTTCAAACCTTTGATCACCATAATAAGTAGGTTGGAAGGAGTAACAGTCTTTTCAGGTCCAAAGTGAAGGTTGTCAAGGTCAAAGAGTTCAGCAGGATGTGCTGGAATAAGAGTGTGTTTTGACTCATTGAACTTGACATTCAAT